>JBAJNP010005465.1:0-28992 GCA_036877545.1 Yasuhikotakia modesta
ATATTTTTATTTAATTAATACCAGATGATAACAGAATTTAATCATAATATATAAGGTTTAAATTTCATTTAGAAACTGTTAGGCTTCACTCAGAGGCATATATTTATAGCTAGATCAAGTATCACTTATATTTCTCATTACAAAGGAGGCTGAAATGTTCAGATGTCAGATGTTGTCCACAAAATGATTGACATTTGTTACTAATTTGAAGTGTGTGGCACCTTTGAATACAATAACAAACATGTTATATTAATATAAATATACATTTAGATGATGTTTTATCAACTACCAAGTTTTTGCAACGTTTGTTTTCCTTAACAACAGGAGGCCTGTTTTATTTGCTCAATTAATAGTTGGTTTTAAATGATGATTTGGCCTTTAACTACGACTGTAAGGAGTCTATCCTGACATATATGGTCTTTCTATATCTATGTAATAATTAAATCGACACCAAGTTCATTCACCCTGAGATCATTTCAAGCTCTCAAAATGAAACCCCACCCTCTGCTTATGAGCAAACAGCCACACAACCGTCAGGTGAATGACCGCAAGCTCACAGACTGCTTCTCTCTCTTCTCTGCTCTGCTGGACTAACACAACAAGGTTAAAGCAAGGCTATCCAAACACTGCCATTTACAAAATCCTTGTAAAGAGGGCAGCATAAACAGTCTGTCCCTAAGAAAATATTTGCTTTAACTGATTAATTAATTGTCATAGTGTCTCTCTTTGTAAGTCATTTGGATGAAACATCAGCAAAATAAAAAATTTTAGTAGTACAATTTTAAATGTTGTTTAACTGGATGTAGTTAATATATTTAACAACATACATTAACTACATATATCCATTTAATAACATCCTATTTCAAATCATGATATTTTAGCCGAAAATCATGAATTAAATATTTATGGCAAGCATTATTAAATGAGTCACAGAATACCAGCAGCTACACATTTCACAGGAAACTGTGCCATCATTAAAAATGAGTTTTACTGAGGAGTGAAAGACATTCTGCGAAACTCCTCCCACATGAACTTTGGAAGCTGCTGTGAAGTGTCTGAAACGTGTGACCGTTTCTTCTGCTCATCTCACTGCAGCTCGTGAAGCTTCTCATTCTCAGGTGAGAGAATTCATTCATGTCTCCTGTGTGTGTGAACAGTGTTCAAACATTCAAATCTCTCTGATTAAATGAATCATTTTGTTATTGTCTTTCAGAGATTCATTCAAAAATAAAAGTTGTTCAGTCATTTACTCTTACCCTTATGTCATTCTAAACCTATCAATAGCATCAAATGCGATATGTTTTATTTCTTCTGAATAACACAAGCTGTGGCTTTCAAAAAATCAGTAATACAATTTTACACTTATCACTAGATGCTTGTTAAACTTGATAAACACACATTAAATCTATTAAAATGCAAGTAATACATAAAATAATGTACTAATAAAGTTTAACAGTTAACACATTCCTGTGGGGTGGGAAGAGAATGTGTTGGTGCATTCATCAGACCCTTAATGAGAGTGTTCAGTGCATTACAGCATTGCATCTGTGGGTTAAAACACTGAACTCTTTCATACAAGCGTGTATTAATACATTTGCAAGTATTAACATGTTTTGTGATCTTGTGTCTAAAGCTGTTGGCTGTATTGCTGGAACAATGCTGCGGTTATGGATAGCATTAACTTTCACATGTTCTGGTACAGTAACTTCAAAAATCTCACAAAACTTATATTTCATCCCATAATCAAAAACAAGGAGAAATTATATTGTGCCTAAAAACAAGCATTAAAAACCATCAGAATGGTTTTGTATTGTGACATTTTTTCATGGTAATCGCAATTACATCACTGAGAACCAAATCAATTAAGAAATTTAAGAAATAAGTCTGTTAAATCATTGTTTCATTGTTTGTGTACAGTGTGATTTACTGAACAACATTATCACACTTTATCACTGTGTTTACTTTTTATTCTGTTCTTTTTGAACAAAGTGGAATAAAAACACAATACACAAACATCACCAGGTTTAAATGTTGAAGCAGATTAATTATGAGAATCTAACTAGTGTTTTTAATCTGAAGGTGTGATGGGCTTTACAGTCCGTGATGTGGAGGGAGGTTTGTGTCTGGAGGACTCATCTGAAGGAGATGTTCACTTAAAGACCTGCAGGCGGGACTCAGACCTCCAGCAGTGGACGTGGTCTGATCACTGGTTCCTGGTGAACACAGGAACCTCCAGGTGTCTGTCCTCCATCCACAGCGATGCCGTCCGGACGCTTTCCTGTGACTCTGCTGAGCACATCAGATGGCAGTGCAGAGATCAGCAGATGATCAGTGTGAGGAACTCACTGACACTGACTGCAGAGAGTGGGAAACTGCGTCTGAACACAAAACAACACAGGTGGATGTCTCTGGATACAGGTGACATCTGCCAAGACAAACCGAGTGAGTCTGACTGATTGTGTAATACATTACTTTATTTTGCTTGATATAACAATGAGAATTTTGTACCATGTCCCAGTTGTCAGTAGCATTACTTAGCCTTTCTGTAAAGCAGACCTTATTTTCACACATACATAGTAAAACTAAATATATGTCATTTACAGTAAACACGATAAAGAAGTGTAACAGTTTCTGGAGTAATGCCGTGTAAATTTAAAGTAATCTTCTCCTGCTTCATTGTTCCTGACAGGATTCAGAAGACAAAGTGAAGCAGAGTTTGAGTCGGACTTTGAAACTGAGGAGTCCAGCATGACAGAAGAACACATGAAGTTTTTACAGTGGTTTTACCGCACAGAAGACCGTGAGTGTGACGTTTACTGAAAACTCACTCAAAGTTTCTCCATCATTAACATAAACAGATGTTTGTGATTTGATCAATTATCATTGATCAAATTTGATGACATTTGATGAGTTTTTTTTCATATATTTCCTATATTTAAAGTTTAATTGTGGGTAAAGCTTAATTTTCTTTCGAGGGAACTTGTGTTGTGTAACAAACACTTTGGGAGGTGTGAGTTGTTGGTGTTTCTGTCTTTTATAAGGGTTGTTCCGCTTCCAAATAAACTATCAGTGATTATTAGTAATTATAAACTATCAGTGATTATTAGTGATTATAAACTATCAGTGATTATTAGTAATTATAAACTATCAGTGATTATTAGTAATTATAAACTATCGGTGATTATTCGTGATTATAAACTATCAGTGATTATTAGTGATTATAAACTATCAGTGATTATTAGTAATTATAAACTATCAGTGATTATTAGTGATTATAAACTATCAGTGATTATTAGTGATTATAAACTATCAGTGATTATTAGTGAATATAAACTATCAGTGATTATTAGTGATTATAAACTATCCGTGATTATTAGTGATTATAAACTAATAGTGATTATTAGTTATTATAAACTATCAGTGATTGTTAGTAATTATAAACTATCAGTGATTATTAGTGATTATACACTAATAGTGATTATTAGTGATTATAAGCTATCAGTGATTATTAGTGATTATAAACTATCAGTGATTATTAGTAATTATAAACTATCAGTGATTATTAGTGATTATAAACGATCAGTGATTATTAGTAATTATAAACTAATGGTGATTATTAGTGATTATAAACTATCAGTGATTATTAGTAATTATAAACTATCAGTGATTATTAGTGATTATAAACTAATAGTGATTATTAGTGATTATAAACTATCAGTGATTATTAGTAATTATAAACTATCAGTGATTATTAGTAATTATAAACTATCAGTGATTATTAGTAATTATAAACTAATGGTGATTATTAGTGATTATAAACTATTAGTGATTATTAGTGATTATAAACTATTAGTTATTATTAGTGATTATAAACTATCAGTGATTTTTAGTGATTATAAACTATTAGTGATTATTAGTGATTATAAACTATCAGTGATTATTAGTGATTATAAACTATTAGTGATTATAAACTAAAAGTTATGGGATTATTGAGGCAATTTCTGCAATTTATGAGACAAACAATTTACTCTCACCCCAGATTAGGGTCATAATTGCAGTTGCACACACACACACACACACACACACACACACACACACACACACACACACACAGTGTGTTCCAGTGTCGTGTCACATGCTATGTAAACATGCAGCACCATTTAAAAATAGCTTCACATATGCTTCAGACACTGATACACAAGGAAAATATCAACAAAAACTGTTTATTCTTTGCTTCCTAAATATTATTTCCCACTCTTAAAATGTTTGGACATCAAGAAAGTGGATGACTTATGGATTGCTCATGTTTTACAGCAACATCATGGAAGTTTGCCATGCTTGGGTTTGCTTTTCTGGGTCTTCTGATTGGCTGCATGCTGATGGTCATGGGAATGATGGCTAACAGGTGAGTAACACACAATGTCATCACAACACACAATGACATCATAACTCACAATGACATCAGGCTGTGGAATGCATTTGGTTTAAACTGAACCTTTAAGTTACCTATGCATTCTCATCCTAATTCCACCAAGACCCAATTATCTGCATTAGTTTCATACCTTTATAAATGTACATAGTATAATTGTTTATGTCAGACATTGTGTTATTGTTAAATGTGTTTAGTGTGATTGATTTTAGACCAACATCTGAAACAAACTTTGAAATTACAACTTTTGAACAGCAGAACATTTCAGCAATGACTTTTTCCTTGGGAGGAACCAGTATCATTTGCATTTAAGTATTTAACAGACATTTCATCCAAAGCAACTTACAGGGTGAGGAAAACAAAGTGATAAATCATAAGGAGGCAATAACATTAGCTGTAACTAATGTCAATAAAATTAATAACATCTTAATAAAATCAATAGATGTTATTAATAGTTTAATAAAACATAGTTAATAGCTAAATAAAACTAAAACGTCTTTGGTTATTTTCCGTAACTTCCATACAGGAGCAGGAAGCAAATAGCCAAATACAGAGCATCTGCAAAAGTGACAGCGGTGAAATCTAAAACAGAGGAACTGAGGGTCACTGAGATCACAGGGGAGAAAAGCATCATACAGAACAGCCACACGGACCTCGAAGAGCCGTCAACAGACGCCCAATTCTCTGAGGACATGAAGCCCGGAGAAGTGATGGGCACCTGGAAGGATGACAAAGTGTCGAGTTTGTGTCCTGAGGCTATGACAGATGGAGAGCTTGAAGACGAACTCCATAACTGAGACAAAATCTCACAGGAGGTTTTTTGTGGAGACTTGGTCACCAAACAGCCCAAATGAACCTGAGGCTCTCACTTTCTCATTCAGTCTGTTTTTATTCAACTTTACAGAGTCAACATTTGTCACATAAATGTTTTGTCAACATTTGTGATATAAATCCTCTTTTGATTACAGCTGACACAGAGGAAGAGTCCAGACTGTTCTGACTGGTTTATTCACACATATATTCTTTGTAGTTACATAAACTATTTTCATGCTTTATGTTGTTAAATTACAATTAAAAATAGCAAAATAATTAATAAACTTTGTATGTGAAAGTGCTTCATCAAAATTAAAACACTAGAATAAAAATAGTATCTTTTGTTTTGTAGATGAAATGTTGCTTTTTACAGTCCTAGTGATGAAGTTCACAATTGCCTTATACATGTGAAACTATTTGTGCTACAGTGTTGCATAACCAGCCACAGATGAAAACCTTTCAATCAATCAATGAAATAAACTTTTTAAAAAAAAATCAAAGTACATGTATTTGAATGTGTGACAGCTGGTAACATTACATTTAAAAACACAAAAATCTGAAGAAAATCATAAAAGGTTATGAGATAATAATCAGATAATTATTAGCACTCTGTGTTTCATCCCATTGTCACACACAGGCATCACATAATAACATGTCCATGGAATTGACACTGTATTTTGCAATGTAATGAGCTGTGCTGTGAGTGTTAGTGATGTCTGTACTTACACTAATTTAATTGTGCCGACAACTTTAAGCACAAAGATTGCACGGCGGTTTAGTGAGTTCGCCCTGTGAGATCTGCAGCTCCTCTCCAGAAGATGGCAGCCACACGTCAGAAGATCTTGAAGCCCTTGAGGAGAGTTAGCGTGGGCGCTCTGCGTTTGCTCTGAGCTCTGGAAGACTTCACCGTCACCAGCTTTGCTGTGGCTGGGGTGGGCAGCTCTTTATAGCAGGCAGTGGACAGACTGATGGCAGACTTATCCTCGCTGATGAAGAGCGGACGAATGCTCCTCTCCATCTCTCTCCTCACCTCCCGCACGGCCTCATGAAAGATGTGCTGAACGGACAGGAAGTCCAAGCAGGCAGAAACCTCAAAGAACAGACACCTGAAACGTGAAGCCAGGGCCACCCCATCTGACTTACTCACCTGTCTGAGACAGACAGACAGACAGAATAATGACACATTTTAATACACACTAAGTTCTATCAATAGCATCTGTGAATAACTTTCTAACTTCATAAAATAAAATAACTAAAACTGGATAACAGTTAAGAGACAGGAAACATAAAAAAAACTGTGTCAAAAGTTTACACACAAGAGCTAAACATCGTACTGAACATTGTTCAGTCACTCACTTCAGTCACTCACAATTACTTCATCTTATTGTTTAATGATAGACAGAAACATAGCTCAGTGTCTTTCCATTCTGTAATTATTGCCAACATGTTTTATTGTGGCAGCTCCACACCACTCTGTCATATCATGTATTAAAACCACAAGATATGTAATGAATGTAAACATGATGACTTTCTGAAGACACATGATACATTGGAAAGAGACAGATTACATACAGTCTACAGAAGTACATAGACACTTTAATAAACCAAATAACAGATTTCAGTGTTTAACTCTACAGTGTTTAACTGTATGCGTCCGGCTGCATCAGACATCCTCACGCTGATCTAATCATTTACACACATCTCAGCCTCAAAGGTTTGCTTTACATCAGTCACTCAACAAATACATCAGCTTTAAACACAGTGAAGAAGATTTTAAAGCTCTAGGGCACAGCAGAAGAAAGCTTTGTACCAGCAGTTAGAGACGCACACATTAATCTGTGTTATATAAAGAGACTGAACCCAGCTGTGACTCCTCATATGAAATATGAGGAAAAATAAAGCAGTAAAATGTCCATTTACTGGATCGATCAAATTCTTACCCTAAATGTTTTAGAATCATAAAGGGTAAAATCTAAATATCTCTGTGGTGTTGCTGTGATTTAGCAAGTCACAGTTCATATATTTTTCCTGTTGAACTAACAAAATCACAGAAACTTTAAACAACTGTGTAAATGTCATATTTCTCACTATGCTTGGTTACTTATTGCTTTAATTTCTGCATTTCTAAACTCATTAAGACAGTAAATTTGTCAGCCTTTTATTCAGTTTATTTAATGATACAAAAACAACACTGTAATATTTAGTTACCTGTATCTGTCCATGTCCAGTTTGTTGCCCAAAAGAAAGACAGGAGTGTCGGGCTGAAGGCCTTTGGTGTACAGAGTCACTGTTTCCAAATACTGCTGACAGGCCTCAAAACTTCTCCGACTGTCAATGCAGTACACAATGAAGAAGGCATTGGCCCAGCTTAAATAACGCTCACAGTTGACCGGTCCATCCTGGTGCACATTAAACACAGATGTTCAGACCTTCATCACACAGCATCAGACTCACAGATGATCACTCATGATCTGCCATAAAGTTAATTCAAACCCATCATCACTGTCATTCAAACGTGTTTCTGAGGACAACAGCGACATTAACAACAGCAGCGCCCTCTGACGTCCGCTGTACTCGACACTAAACCACTGACATATTTCTACAAATATCTTCTTTAGTGTCCATGAGAGCAAAATGAAGTTATATAAGTCTGGAATGATGAGAAGGTGAGTGACTTTTCATTTTTGGTTAAACTGTCCCAACATCTGCCAAGTGGTCATCATCTGCTCTGAATAAACCTCATCATTATGAGGAAACGCATCTGGCCACAAACATTGTGTTAAATGTGCAGAAGGAAATAATGTGGAAATCATCACCTGATCAGCTGTGTCCATCACTTTAACCACAACTGCCCGCTGGTCAACTGTTTCTTCAGAAGAATAAGTATCTTCTGAAAACAGAACATACCTGGAGTAAATATATCAGAGGAACTGAATCTGTTTTCTTCAGTGCAACATGAAAGCTGCCTAAAGTTTTGGTCTCTCATTTCATCCAGTGATGAAAGACATTTATGTTGTTGTTTAATAAATAACTTCAGTGACATATAAACAAGACAAAAGTGCTACAAGAGCACAGGGCGTTTCTGAAACAAGTATACCGGGCAAAGCATCACTTTTATTCACATGTGAAATCCTGTAAATATACCATATTTAACCAAATGTAACTTTACAACTTTACAACTAAGCTTTCCTTCCAAAACACTGCTGGAGAAACGATGCTACAGAAGGAGTGACAAATAATAAAGATTTTGGGCTAAAAACCAGAGTTTGATAAATGCATGACAGCTTGTTAAAACAGCACAGCGAGAAACTCACCAAGATATGGATCATATTCACTGATGAACCTCTTTGTGAGGAACTTCACAGTAAGAGCTGTGGGAGACAGACACACTTCCTGTAAGAAACACTTTCAACAACACAACGTCCCAACAGGATGTTGACATCTTTTGCTCCTCTTGTCTCATTGTGGAAAGTGATCTCTCCCTCCTGGTCAGAAGCTTCACTTTAAAAGCGTTGTGACTCTCCAGTATGTGTTAAATAAAGTCGTACCTGACTTCCCAGCTCCCATAGCTCCCAGAATCACTATGTTACATTCCGCAGGATCGTGCTCGGGAACCGTGACCATGTTTCTCGCTTTCCCAAACATTGGAGCCATTCTGAGGAGGAGAGGCGTGAGACGGGCGAGAAGATGCAGCGGGTCTGATGTTCGTACCGGGATGAGGCTGGAGTCTCACCGCGCATCCTGCGCACTTACACACATTCCCAAAATTACAGACGGAGCAACACAGACGCTTTCCTCGGAGCAGACGTTGTGAGGGACTGCTGACGTGTGTTGAGCACACGGCGGTCCGTCTGAATGTGACCGCGCCTCTGTCATCAGAGGAACCACGAGAGCTGTGATCTGCAGTTCCTTCCTCCCATGAACCCTGTTAGTAATGATAATGTTATTGTTCATAATAATAATAATATGTCTGTGTATTATTTGTTAATAAAAATACTTTTATTATTATTGCTATTAATAGAAACTATTCTTACACTAAGTAATAAGGTGTTTGAGCTCTACAGCAGAGGACATATTGGAAACATTTATTGGGATTAATTGCATATATTCCCTATGGGTTCACAGAATACATTAAACTTAAAGAACATTTATTTTGTAGTCACCTGCATTTACTGTCTGTCATTTACTGTCTGTTATTATCTTTAAAAATATGGATCTCCATGGGTGCCAAAATGCTACGATATGGAGTCAAGATCAATTCTTGGCACGCTGACCCACAGCACAGTGATCCCTACAGCACACCTCTGTCAGTACTGGCAGCTCACCTGTTCACCAAAGGGGGAAGAACATTTTCTGCCTGCTTTCAATGCCTGCCAGGAACAAAGGGTCATAAATAACCAGAATGACTGCTGCCCTCTGCAGCGATGGCTATCTGCCCCACTCTCCTCTCCCTCATACCCCTGCCGAATAATCCTGACACGCTTTTCACTTCTATCTATAGATCTTTCTATTCTTGTAGCTGTTAGGAGTAATACAAACAGTTGACTGAACAAACACTCTGCTTCTGCCGATGGGACAACTCTGTCTCTTTAGGAGACATCATGGAAAGCCATCGGGGTGGTGAATTTCCTTAAAGACGCTCAAAGATCTCAGAACAAAATGACTGGAGGTAACCTGATGGAGTCAAGCAGCTGTGCTGATTTAGAAACTGACACGGGGAAGGCGTTCTGCCAGCCAACGGGGTTTATGAATGTGAGATTTGGTGACAGTGTTTTTTTGGTGGACAAAGGCCTCCTGGAGCAGCACTGTGAATATTTCCGAGCTCTTTTCCATTCCGGAATGAAGGAATGCAGAGAGGATGAGATTTGTCTTCAGGCATTGAGTGCTCGTGGTTTTCTAGTCACCCTCCAGGTGTTGCATGGAGAGAAACCCATTCTGAACGGGGATGAAATTGTTGAAGGCATACAGTGTGCCGCTTTCCTTCAGGTTGAACTTCTGACCGAGCATCTCATGAACATCATCAATTCTGACAACTGCCTTCTCATGTATCACACGGCTGCTACTTTTGGACTATTAAAGCTCTTCAGGAGTGCTGCTTTGTACATTCGGGACATGTATGAAGACCTCAAAAATGATGTGGAGTGCTTGCCAGAGGATTTGATCGAATACGTTGAGTCTCTCCTTCCTACTACATATGTACTTGTTGGCATGCATTCACCGACCATTAAGCTTCTGCAGGACTTCATGAGGACTGTTTGTTACCTGGATGAAGAAGAGAAAGACTGGAAGGTTCTCACCCACTTGCCTCTCGATGCCAGCACCACCATGGCAGGCATTGCAGTCCTGGACAACAAGCTCTACATAGTTGGAGGAGTTTCTGATGTTACCAACAAAGTTGTGGACTGTGGTTTCTGCTATGATGTATCCACAGACACTTGGAGCACATTTTCCAGCCCACAACAACTTCGCTACAACAGCACCTTGGTCAGCCATAAGGGTAACCTCTACATCATAGGTGGAGAGTATGACAAGACTGTAATGTCCTCGGTGGAGAGGTACTATGTTTCCAAGGACAGTTGGAACTTTGCTGCCCACCTTCCGAGACCTGCAGCAGCTGTTGCTTGCACCAAAACTATGAGCAGATTGTTCATCTGCCTCTGGAGACCCAAGGATGCTACAGAAATTTATGAGTACATCAGAAATAAAGATGAGTGGGAATTAACCACCACACTTTATAGGCATCAAAGTTATGGCCATTGTATGGTGGCCCACAGGGACAATTTATACGTAATGAGAAATGGACCGTCAGATGATTTTTTGAGATGTATGATGGACTGTTACAACTTGACCTCGGGTCAGTGGACGGCCTTGCCTGGGCAGTATGAGAACAGTAAAGGGGCTTTGTTTACTGCAGTAGTGCGAGGTGACTCTGTTTTCACAGTGAACCGCAGGGCAACGGTGGAATATGCCATTGAGAGCAACAAATGGAGGACAAAAAAAGAGATGACAGGATTTCCAAGAATTGGCTCCATGTATACTTTCCTCCTGAGACTGCCAAAGAAAAGCAACAAGCTTGTGGAAAAGAAAAATAATGAGCCTGAGATCTACACCCCCCCTTCAAACTCTGTGCAGTGTGCTGAGTAAAAATATATGAGTTTTTGATAATAGCTATAAATGTCTCAGCAAATTCCTAGAATTACATCTCATCTGACATGTCAAATGCTTATTTTTAACATTTTTGTGACTGACAAGATTAAATAAACGTACTCCCACAAAACGTATTTTGTGTTCATATCTGTTGTGTAATGGGCAACAGATAAAAGAGGAAATAGCAAGTAATTATTATCAAATTATTATTATAATTATATCAGACATCCAGTGACAAACTCAAACCAGCATGTTGGCTGTTAGTGTTTCAGATTTACTCTCTGATGTAAATCACACAATATGATGCACCCATACAGTTGTTTGCAGTATGGCAGATGTACTGTATGTTTAATGCATCTATCCCTACTTAACTGTGTTTATCTGATGGTGTTTTGATTGTCACCAGCACAGTTAGAGACAAATCTTATACATATTTAATGGTAAAAAACATTTATTAAAGCACAACTGTCTTACACAAGATTGATGGTTATTAAAGGGTATGTCACCATGGCTACAGAAGACGACAACACAACACTATGGAGACATTTCCTGTTTATACTTTAAACAAGCCATCTGTGTAACTCTGATCCCTGGTGGACCCATACCAGAGGAGTGGAGGTCAGAGCAGGGCAGTGAGGATGGAGAGGAGAACGTTTGAGATGGTTGAGAACATTTAGTGCTGCCTGGAAGGCAAGAGAATGATTATTATCACAAATGAAACTTTATTCACACAAGCCTTCATGACTGCATAAACTGGTCTGAGTAACACAGTGGAAACAGTCAACGCAGACAATCGTGTCCAAACATTCCTGAACGCATCAGTAACTATTGCAGTAGGTTCACATTGGATATACTGATAACTGAACATGTTTCCAAAAGAAACACTGAGTCTTTTTGGCAGTGCAACAGCAGAACTTACAGATCTTGGCAAGTCTTTGTTATTCACTCATGATATATCTGAGATCGAAACTGAACCAAATATTGTGGTCAGCATGAGTGTGGAGTGAAACAATTTTTTCTAGTTCTAGTTTTAAACATTTGTCAAAAGTGCTATTAAATTATTCATGCCAACACACACACACACACACAAAGTGTGTAAACAATTTATTATATTACATACATCACACATGTAACAAATGTAATTTGTATATACATTATATTTCATTATATAATTATTTCAGCATGTGGTGGCACCACACAGAAAACTAAAAACATGCATTTCATGTCAAACACTCCATGTGTCAATGTTATTGACTTTTTAGCTTTACTTTAGAGAATAAAACCTTGTTTAAAATATGGTTGCTGGAATGTATTTCAGTAATAGACAATTCTAAAGCAAGTAACAAGTCGCATGAATTCCAATAATATCCATAATAAACATAATAAATGTTTACATTTTACAAGTAAAGCAGCAATAGCAGAAAAGTTTAATTGTTACCGTAAGGAGAACAAACATAACCAGAGGGAACAGGGCTTTCAACAGTCACATTTCTCTTCTGTCCATGAATCTCAGTCAACACAAGTCTGCGCTGCATAACAAATACACAGATTCTATGAGAATAACTATGAGTGCTATGAATATATCTAATGCATGAGCTTATGACTGTGATTGTCAGGCCACGCGAGTCATGAGCTCCTCCAGGGCTCGTTCTCTGTGGTTCTCATGCACCAGCAGAACCTCTTTGATGGCGTTCTGCTGGAAACCCATTTCATTAAACTGTGCAAGAAGGTGAAGGAACTCTTCAGCCTTAAACATGATAAATAAAAAATCAAAGCAAAAACAAGAGTAAAAAAAATCATTAGAACAACCTTGTACCATTAAGAACAGTAAAGTTAAACTTATTGTCACCTGGGTACTGCGTCAACCTGAATTACTGCCCACTAAGAACCTGGTTGTGTTACTGGGTCTTACTGGGTCTCATTGGCTTCAGACTTACCTTGGTCTCACAGTTTTGAAACATCTCTAGTGCTTCTTCGACCTGAGCTTCATCATAGCCAAGTTCACAAAGCCTATCACACGCCACCAGATATCTCAGGATCTGCAGGAGAACACAAACAGATGGAGACAATAAACATTAATGTTCAGGTAGAACATCACAGTTTCTGGAGCAGCTGATTTTATCTTCACACAAGTTAAGTTCTCTCAATGAAGGCTCCCTTTAACTATGGTGAAACAGATTGGAGATAAGCCCTCTAAACTCTTACCTAATACACTCTAATAGACTTTTGGGGGAAACTGGTTTATCTCCTACAGCTAAGTAATTAGATAAACCAATCTGGTTATCAGGCACACTGTTGGTTCAATCATCTACTCAAACATCTACCATGATCTTTAGTGGAGTCTGAGCAGTCATGAGAGTGTGATCCAGACATGCTGCTCTCATTCATCCCTGCAATGAGATCAGATTTGGAGATTGGGGTCTGATCATCCCTCACAACCAGCTGTCTTGTGTTCATGCAGTGGGCAACTGAGGAAAACATCTAAATATTTCTGAATGTCATTGGCCAGACTCACATACATCATTATACTGTTTGTAAGCAATGTATTTATCGACCAATTAGACCAAGGCTGGAACAACATTTACATGCAGTCACTTACCAGCTATTTCTATTCAGAATTAACTGACAATTAAGGAATGTTTATGTATAAGGAATGTTTATGTATAAGGAATGTTTATGGAGCAGTTAAGTGTTTGTAGAAGAAACATGTCATTTTATTAGTTTTATAATAACAGATATTTATTAATGCCCCGGAAAGGAAACTATTAAACGAGAACAGAGAGTCTAATTTTGACTTCATTTTGAATACTCCTCTAATTTAAAATATTATAGTATAATAATATTTAGAATATTGGGGTATCTACAAATTGTCTGGAACTGATTTGAAACACAATGGTTTTAATTCAACAGCTTCTCCCAACAAGCATATGTAACTTTACGTAGCACCACTGGACACTATTCTTGGGTTTAATGTTTTCCTTGAGCCCCTTTCTAAATACAACACAACAATCACAGTAAAATGATCATCATAAAATTAAGAACATAAGTTTCCCACAGTGTTTGGCAGCCTTAATGATACATTTGGTCACTGAGACTTCATGACTCAACTGCTGTCCTGAGGGACGATAAGAACTTGATACTAACAGGTTGTGGAAACTCTCTATTTTTACCATGTTGGGTTTTTTCTCACTGGAACCAGAATCAGATTAAAGAAACTGGAACTAGAGGTTTTACTGGTACAGAGAGAGATGAAACCAAAACACACGGGTTGAGCTGCTTGTGTGTAAAATCTCTGGCAAGGATTTTTGACAAGTTCATCCCAGGTCATTAATACCTTATCTGATGGAAAGATTTTAAACAAATAAAAAACAAAGGACATGATTTAAAAAAAAATACATTTGGCCAGACCTTCTTAAAGACAGGCATGAACAAAAGTCTTCACAGACATTTCACTGAAAGTCAAAAATGTCATGTACCTCTTAAATGGCCGACGGTAAGTTAATTAACTTTTTTGGGTGAAGGAACATTTTAATGTGATTTTATTTCATATGACTCGGCTTCAAGTGAAGATCAATGGATTAAATGAGCAGAGCTCCAATTTCATAAGTTGACACATATCTTGGTAGATCAGAGATGCAGGATTATAAGCAGAGATCACGTAAGTGTGGTTGCATTTAATGCGTGTTGGCATGCAGGGCTCACAGTAATAGAGTCAGTCAGGAGAATGACAGCATTAGATGTTGGCTGCCGTATGAATCCCAGATCCTGTTTCACAGAGAAACCCTGTAATAAATCCTCCACCTCACTCACCTGCTCCAGGCTCTGCTGGCCCGTCTTCTGCAGGGCCATTATGGCGGTGCGGAGAGGGTAACCCCGCTCCGTTACGGCCGCCAGCAGCTCCCGCTCCTCTGGGCTGAGAGCGGAGAGCAGCTCCACAGAAGAGTCCAGGGCAGCAGCGTGGGAATGGAGGGGCTGTGATGGGGGAGGTAATGAACTCACGGCCTGGAAAAAACAACAACACAACTCATGGTCAGAAACCCCCCGAGAGCTGAGGCACAACGCTGGACTTGAAAACACACCGACATTGGTAAATGCTTTTGGCTTAAACATCAATGTTTCTACAATACTTTGAAAACGTTGATGCATTTGGCAGATGTTTGTTTATTCAACAGCAGCTCTGAAAACATCCTGGGTAAACATCAGTGTGTACTTCTGAAGGTTCAAACCCAGAACCTCTTCACCTCCACCAGCTGAACTACAGGAACATGAAATAACCAATGATGTGAGTGAAGGAAACATGAAGGGAGGTTTATATGGTGTCTCAGATTCACCTTTTCTAGCTTTCAGCTTCCTGCCATATTTAGCACAGAACGTGACCCGGCAGCAGCAGTTCATGCCGCTGGCATTAATAACACGCCGCGCTACTGTCATCACGGCTGTAACCTTGAAACGTAACTTTGCCACAAAGACATTTGCCGGCCACTTCCACTTGCTAATCCAGACGAATCTGTTGCAGCTTGGGAAGATTCCAGGAAAAGACTTAACACTCGCTATTATTAGCTGCTTTATCTGCTGAGACCAAAACAAAAAAAACGGTTCTTTAAGAATCCATTCATGTCTAATATCTGAATGACTTAAGATGTTCAGTCAATTCAAGCTCAACAAATACCTTTCAGCCACAGTATTATTAATGAATCTGGGTGGAAAATGGTCAAAACTGGCCTGTTGCTTTAGCGATTAAAATACCTTTCAGGTTTTATTGGAGGAATAACAGTTAAAGCCATTTATAGTAGTGACAACAGCTGCCTTCTAAGGGCAACTGTTAGGAGCACAAAACTATTACAGTAAAGTCAGTAAATGCATATTTTTCTTTACCATCATGCAAAATATTTAATGATTAGATGAAATAATTGGGAATCAGTTGACTGTATATGGATTGTCTGTATTTGTGTTTCCAAACTAAGAGTACAAACTATAATTAGATTGGCCTAAAAGATACTTCTTTTTCCAAACACACAGGGTGAGAAATCAAACAAGTTCAAAGTGGAATGTGTCTTGACTTGCCATTTTTGGTAAACCTAAAGCAAACCTTCTGGAGTCTGGATATCATATATCAGTAGAGTGTGAGTGCATTTGGTCCACTTTGAACTTTTGCTAGTAACTTTTGAGAAAGACATGTCAAGGGTATGTGGCAGATGGTTTAGACGGATGGTCACAAATTCAGTTGTTTGTTCTGAGCTCTTTCTGGTGTTGAGTTTCCAGTTGACCATCACTCAATGGAGCAGAACTGCACAAGCAGACAGCATCATTTGAGAAAAGGCTTTAGTGGGAAGTTAGCAGGACAGCTAGCATTGTTTAGTTTTGGGTGGCAGTTAGCACCCACCAGGCCAATGCAAGTCTTACCTCTGAGACTGGTGCAGAAATGCGTTTAGGCTGCAAGCGACTGTCTGAGATAGAGGACACGCTGTCACGCCCAGCAGAACTTTGGCTCTTCTGGATTTTCCTCCTGGGCTTGCGGGAAGAAGACTGTTGGAAACTACCACCACACCGTGTGGAGAAACTACAAGATGAAGGTAGGTGGAGGAAATTTGATGTACAGGTGCTTAAGTCTTTTATCCTTGTTCCTTGTCTTGGCAAACCCAGACGTCCCTGTTTCAGCTGTTTCTCACTGTCATGATGCGTGGTTCCATCTTCTTCTTCGAGTTCATCATCCTCCGAGTCAGAGATGGTGAATTTCACACGGTCTTTCATAGCGCGGTAGTGGGCCGCGTTTAAACTGCGGCTCCGAGGACGTGGGTTGGGTTCCCAGAAGTCACTGCTCCAGCGGCTGGCTAACCTGCTTTCCTGTGGACTGCTGAACATCATCCAGTAGGGAGGACAGGTGGCTGTGTGCTCACAGGAAGAACACGGGCCGAGGGTTTGGTGATAGCCACTCTGAAGGCCCGTGAGAACCCAGTTCTCCAGGCTGAACACATACTGTAACATCACAACACAGATAAGACATTCAGCTTAAGATCGGCATGTAGACATCAGCTCTGATTACATTCAAAACAATGTTTTTTTTATAACTTGCAGTTCATAAAATATGTTCATAAAATGATACAGTTCATAAACCATTAAAATTGACACACGGTTGGACAGTAGAGAGAAAATGGCAACCTGTCCTTAATCTGTTTTTTAATACTGTGTATATTTTGGTAACACTCTGATTACATTAAGACATTCTTGCACAAAACAACTCAGCATTTTGTTGAAAGTACCCAGCATCAGTTCATTTATATTCCAACAGTTTGTTCTGTCCACATTTTATCCAGCCATGGGTTGAAAACAACACAGCATGTTCAGAGTGTAAGTTCAGCCATATTGGATGTTCTTTCAAGCAGCTAAAAGAACATTTTCAGTTCTTTAATAAATTCAAACTGAGATCAAATGCTGAGCTCAGGATCGAACCATCTGCTTCAGGGTGCTTTGTTTGTGTTTTCTTTATGGTTTTGAAATCTATAAAGGTTTCTAATGATGCAAAATATCTGAGTAATGTAAACCTTTAGCACCATTAGCACAGTCCTGTAAATCAATCATACAGTATATGAGTGCATGTTATGAGCTAATGTCATCAGAATGCCAGGGAACATTAGTAACATTCGTCTTATCTGCTGAATGAATCGCAGAAGGCCTCAAACCAGATGTAAAAACAACAAGCATACAGTATAAAGCAGCCAAATATTACACAACAATCTTTATCCCATTCAGCCCTGAACACACGCTCCAGAACAGGTACCA
The DNA here is from genome assembly GCA_036877545.1 of Yasuhikotakia modesta. NCBI lineage: Eukaryota > Metazoa > Chordata > Actinopteri > Cypriniformes > Botiidae > Yasuhikotakia > Yasuhikotakia modesta. Next base: position 18,170 of record JBAJNP010005465.1, read on the forward strand.
CATGTTGTTCTTGGATCCATATGGGACAAATTACTAAGAATTTAAACAAACTCAAGTTCTGCACTTACCCTTAAAAGGTCCACAACCGCTCATTTCTGATTAGAGTAATAACCTCAAACAACAGTGTATTTTCTCTGCAAATATCACACAAACCTGCAGGAACTCTGTTTAAATGGATCTACACTACCAATCATATCAACAGCATTCTGTAGATTACTGGCAGCCAAGAACCTTTCCACTACAACGTTTTATGGTATCTAGTCTTATAACTGTGCTGTAGTTTTGATATAAGAAGAGGAAGATAATAATTGTGTTTTGTAAGGCTCTGTGTTGCCCTCACACCTCTAGGGCCAAATAATGAGTGAACTGATCTGTGTAATGATACAAGACTGATGTGTGAGTAAGAGAGAAACAGGTTAGCAGTGGCAGGGCTACACTTACACCCAGATACATGTTACAAGTGTCTGTGTTTTCTCATGACCATGTTAGCAATTCAGTGAAAACTGAGTTAAGGCCAATGGCTGGCGTAACTGAAGCTCTCAGCAAATTACATTGGGCCTAAAGGAGTTTCTGTCTGTGACAGATGTTGTGCTAGGAATCGTCTTTAAGATCTTAAAGAGCTTAAAACATCCATTCAGTTAGCATTAGCATATAACTCAAAAGAGTCCTAATTTAAATGTCATTGAGCGTCAGACCTCAGTCTCCTGCAGTATCTTCAGGTAATCTGGAACACTGATGTCTGGAGAGCGGATGAGCTGCACATCTTCCTTTACCTCCTCAAGGAAACCAAGAGGAATTTTTAAGGGCACGTCATCCAGACAGGACATGTTGCCCCACCTGAACACAAGCAAATAAACAACAATTAAGGTAATGCAATGGCAGAACATTTTAACCCATGTAATGTTTAATAAACAAGTAAAGAGTTTCAGCAGGAAACTATATATGACATGCTAATAAATTAACTATGTATGACATGCTCTGCTGTGAAGGACACAAATGATGTCATAAGGTCTCATATCAACCACCACTTACCGTACTGTTGAAATAATGTTGATTTACACCAAAACTGGGAAGTTGAAAATGAAGGAAGTTGAAAATGACCTTCACAAAGAGAATCATGGGGCTTTAAGGTTTTAAAGTGACTCACAATGACCTGCTGTTATATAGAATTAATTCAAATGGATTTTTAAAACAACAGTGTTGTGTGATTTCTTCATGTTACTGTACTGTACTGTACGTCCTGAGTACATCTGAAACTGTCCGTCTGTATTTGTTTACTTGTTACACAATAGTAAGGAGACAAGAGGATTGGGGATTAAAGATTACAGAGCATGTGACCGTCTCAACCTCACCACCTGATGTGTTGTGACACCTGCCCTCTCTTATGGACACACCTGTCAGCATCTCTGTGGGGAAGCCAAACATCTCAAACATACAGAGAAACGCTTGTATTGTGGAGGCAGCAGCAGGTTTAAAGCACTGATGGACTGAAGCAGATGGTCTGCTGACGTGGGGCAGCTGCTCAGATCTGATTCTCACATGCTGCTCTCCACCTCATTCAGATGCATCTCAGTCTGGATTAGCTCTTAAGTTGTTTTCCTTTTGTGCCGGACAAAACAAAAACAAATTCTAGCAGCTCCTGTACTCTGTCTAAACAGAGCAGAACATCTCGGAACAGCATCTAGAACGTTCTAACAGTTAGTTCTGCCTCTTGAAACTGATTGGTTGAGAGACATCAGCACTGATACGCTTTACTGTTTTGTATCCCTCCACAGTAACACAATATGAGAAATTTACTTTTACATTACGATGTACTGAAATCTGTCATGGAGACTTCAGTGCATCTTTTGTACAAAGGCTGTGGCGTAAGGAAGTTCCACACAATAACTTTTGGTGAAATCCTTGGTGTTTCCTTGCTTATTTACATGCATTTCTGTGACAAAACAGTAAACAGTCAGAAAATGTTTTAAAAGTTTCATCTGATTTTAAATGTGGTATTTTCTTTACTTTTACTGTAATCCATAATCACTCTTCTTGTACAAAGGTGTAATAAAATTTTATACCATACCATGAGTTATATTATTAATCTGAATTATATAAATAATTATAGTACTGCAACATTCATAAATTATTTGATTCTTAAACTAATTTAAAAAATGTTTTACTCAGAAAGTATTAAGCAAACACAATTTAAAAAGTTAAAAAGATTTCCCACAAATTTCAAGTATTTAGCTGAGAACTATAATATTTATAAATAGAGACAAACTGAAGAAGTTTCTGCAGTAATAAATGTTTACCTGTCTCTGGAGTCTTGCCTATGTCAGCTCTGAGAGTCTGTGGGACCTCACAGAAACGTGTGCTAATTACCTCCGCTAATCCTTCCTCACAACACCATCATCACTTCAGCTGGTCACTCCCACAGGAACTAATCCTGCTGCACTCAACACACTTGTGTGACGTGTAACAGTGTTTCCACATGAAATACACACAAACAATAATTATGTAAATGCATCTATTTTTATTTGTGACAACACAACCAGCCTGAGTGTCTGAAGCAGATCACATGTAAACATGTGACACATTACATGTTCAGACAGACTTACAGACTATATAAATGATGACATTTTTTGGGTTGGTGACATTTTAGGCATTAGGTGAGTCAGTCGACTAGTTAGTCACACATTTTCCCAGCTGACCAGATGAAGTTAATCATGTATCACATTTCTCCAGGGCTGTGGCCCAGATCTCATCAGACGGTTGGTCGGGGAGAACCCAGCCCTGAGGAACTGATGTACCATCAGGATGTTCTGCAGGAACCAAGAACTGGTCCCATTCCCTCCTGTCAAACACAAAGCAGTTTTCACAGAGAGCTCATTTTAGTTCATTTTTGCAGAAGTGATTTTGGGTAAGAAAACAAACCTTAAGTGTATAAGAGCAGGAAGCGAGCGCTCTGCCTGTGTGTAGTAATCCTGGAAGGGCTGAATGATGTGACTGGCTGGTAATTCATCTTTAAAAGAAGAAAAGTGACAGATCACAGGTATGAAATTAAATTTCAGCCCTACAGCTACATTTGTAGGAAGGCCGACTTCCTGTTGGGCAAAGCTAATAAATTTTTAAATGTATTTTTTTTAGAAATCCTTTTGTTGATCCACAATTTAAAAGCGATGTCTGATGTCCATTAGTTAATTTTGAGTAAATTTATATTTTTATTTGACGTTTGTCAAGTTAAAGTTTTTTAAGATGGTTACAATTTTGTTTGTGTGTGTAAAGTCCCAGCAGCCTTTCTGGGGGCAGGGCCTGTGTCTCATTTACATAACTCCACCCAGAATTACCTCCAAACAGCATAGACTCGATCTCTCGCTTCTTCTGCAACAGCTTCTCTCTCTCTTTCCTCTGATGTTTCTCCCGATCTCGTTTTCGCTCCTCCTCCTGCTCTCCCTCCAGCATGACCCTCAGAGCTTTCTCCTCTGCTGAATACACAGCCATGCGCTTCCCAATCAGAGCCCTCAGACGCTTCAAATGACCCTCAAATCTGTCATCGCTCTCCTTCTCAGGAAACATGCCTGTTACCAAAGAAACAGTGATTTAGCTCATATTACACTTACAAAAAAACAACACAGAATGCCACAAACGAAACGAATCAAGATCTCAGAAACACATTTAATGTATACAGCTTCTCTAATACCTGTTGAATATCTGTAACTAACTTACAGAGAGCAAGATTTCCTCTTACCTTTTCTGGCGGCAGCCTCTTTCCGGAGTTTCCGGAGCTTCTCCAGTGACCTCAGAATGTCCTGCATCCTCACGGCATCTGCTTGTTTCCTCCTGACCTCTGACAGCACAGCATCGGCCGCCAGCTTCAGCTCCTTCTCCTGCACAAACATCACATCAGAGGAAATCACTAATAATAATAATGCTGAGGAACACAAGAGGGCCTTTCCTCAGTTCTTTGGCCCTAAAAACACACAAAACTTTGGTCTATCATCCATCCCAGCTTTGGTCTAAACGGCCCCATTCTTCATTTTGTGAGTCTGTCACCTTGTGAGGCTATAATTTATTAAGGAAAATAAGTTTGGCTGTTGTGCCCAGAAAACTGTCTTGTTATAAAGTGAGTCCTGCCTAAACAAACACGATCTGATGTCTATAGGATCTAATACAGCCCAGCCCTGGAATCACGTCCTATTATTTATTGTCCTGTATTGAAGCGGCGTAGCGGCACCTGCAGGTGAATAATGATATAACATCTTGCTCTCACCCTGTTTTTCTCCTCCACCTCCTGAATGCGTTTCATCTGCCATTTATCCACCGCCGCCTCTCGCTCGGCTCTTCTAGCCTCTTCTTCCTGCCTCTCCTCCCGTTGCTCCGCTCGTCTCCTCCGCATCCTCGCTCTTTTCCTGCTGATCAGCGCCAGTTTCCTCCTGACGCTGCTGACGCACTCGGGGTCTCTGAGGGGCGTCAGTCTCTCCTGTATGCGCGTCTTCAGCTCCGCGGCTCTGGAGAGCGCATCCACCCAAACACCGTCACTCTCTGAACGACCCGCCATCATCTGACACAGCAGCTTCAACTCCGACACCATCCGAACCGTCCCGTACAGCTGCTGTCTGAACTGAGAGATACTGGCTTTACACCGAGGCTGCTTGGGGTCCGGCGTCTGGCTTTTTCTTCCAAGCAGGAAACTCTGCGTCCAGCGCTCGTCTCTCAGCCTCTGCTCGGAGTCTTCATCAGTTTGAGCGCTTCTGCTGTGGTGCTCATCTGACCAGAGTCTGTTCACAGGCTGATCGCTGAAGAAGATCTGCCTGTCTGATCTGATGCTGGGCTGGTACATCGCAGGAGCAGAGTTTGATAGTTGGTGTTGGTTTGGTGGGAACTGTCCTCTGAAAGGAGGGTCAGTGGGGCTCCACTGGGGTGGACCAAAGGTCCTCGGAGGGGGTCTGCTGGGGTCGAAAGCTGGGTACGGTCCTCCGGGGTTCACGGGTGGGAACGGCGGCCACTGATGCTGTGCTGGTGGCGGTGGATGTTGATACATGCCCCATGCGTGTCCAGGACCGGGCGGAGGAGCCATTGGTGGCCCTGGTGCTCCTCCTCCATAAACTCCGCTGTCTAACCCCGCAGGACCCTCAAAGGGAGGCCCGTAACTGTACCGCTGTGAGTTATCCATAACCTCCTTCAGAAATATGGACAAACATGCCGGGAAACCGCTCACGTATCACGCGGCTTCAGTTAGCAGAGACCGGATGTTGCGATGGACGCACTTCCGGTACGGCTTCACCGTAAACCAAACTTCAAACTAAAAGTCATTATTTGTTTCTACCTGTTCCAGGGAAATAAACTGAGAAATAACGTAACACATGCATATTATATCACAATAAAACAGGAAAATGCTTATTTTTGCTCATTTTGTCTTCTTCCCTGACTACAAGTATTTAATGGTGTTCATATTTATATCCTTGTATAGTTCCCTCTGATTTTAATGAACGGTTTGAGGTATTTGTTATTCACAAATTGCTTGTATTTAGTAATAGTATACTTGATAAAAATGAAAGCAAAAATGCTTGATTTTAGTGGGCTTTTAGTTTATTGATTTTAGCTCTATAAACTGTGCCTGTTTATCTATCCATTGACTTTAAGGATGTGGGTCAAAAACACAATTCACCTTACACACAAAAATAAACCCATCCTGCTTAGCACTTACTGTACGCTCACTATATCCTAAAACAACCCAGAAATACCACAATAAATATATACACACTTTTATTACAATTTCAGTGGAGGAAACTGAGCATTATTTATATTTCTAGAGTGAAATAATGATCATGAATTACCCAGAAAAGTACCAGAATAATGTACAGAATAATGCACAGATGTTAAATTAAACAAAGAATCAGTGGTTAAAACGGTTTAAACGGGCCTATAGAGCCTGTTTGTGCATAACAGAAACAATGAAACGATGATCAGGTATCAGATTAGAGCAGACAACAGCCTGAAGTACCTCTAAACCGTCAACGGCTGCTAGCAGCTTGAGCACGACACCAAACCAGACAATGAAACGCATCTGCATTCAATTAATGGCACTGAATTAAAAGAAACTAAAGCTGAAGTCAGTTCACACAGAAGCCCTAATGTAACAAAATATATCTAGAGTAAATATGCAACAATACTGCTGATTGAGAGGCTGTAATTGTATGTGTGGTTCATATAATGACTAACCCAGGCAACACTGGGAACGGTTCTGTAGGTACTGAGTGAACCTTCTTTAGGACAGCTATTTATAGTAATATCTGCTGAGCACAACCGCGCGTGACACATGAAACTCTACTCCAATCAGACAAAGTGTAACAAAACATTTGAACTCTTTGTATCTCTGTTTGGTTGCCAAAACAATCAAACAGTTCATAAAATCACTTACATCAAGTTCATAGGAATAAAATAAAATGTTTTTTACATTTTACAAAGAATAACAGTCTCTGTGAGAGACGTGTCATCAGGGCATCTGGTGGATTTCAAACATTTCTCGGTCACAATTCCTTACAATGAAGGTAAACGTGGGTTAATTTTTACAGTCTTCCACAGTGAGTAATAAATCACCACAGGCATACAGTGAGTAACTCTACTGGAAATGGACCCGCTGGAGATGGTGGTTACATAATCTGTGACTTAAACCAGGTTTGTATTTTCTAGTTTTTAGCTGCATCAGCCTGTCTCGTCCAGTTTTCCTCTTCAATTCCAGAATCATAGTCTTCCTCAGAGGAGTCCTTAGTTGTGGCTCTGAGGGAGAATAAAGCAAAATACTCAAAACTGAGTGAAATGTTTCACTTATTAGGCAGGACATTCACTTTAAGGACTAACTGAAAACTGATGTCACGCTATGCTTAAAGGTAGTGTAGGCAATTTTGGAAGGACTAACAATAGCAGGCTATCTCTTCAAACCCATGTCCCCTGCAACACATGAATGCAAACATCACTGGGAGGCAAGTAGGACATCCTAACAATGCATTTGGACCGTATGTAATGATTGGCTGAACATGTTATGGTACTGCACTTCACACAGAGAAAGTATTTATACATACATATATTTAGATATATTTAGATCATAAATATATTTATGTATAAATAGAAAGCATTTATAGATAAATATATTTAGTCGCTGCTAGCGACTGCTATCAGCACGTGAAGACAATGCTAAAATCTGTGCCTTCTAAAAAAATCTGTGCCTTTTGATTGAAAATGATCATCTACAGATTTGTTACAGTAAGTTATCAGTAGATCATACCAGATGAATAGAGGAATAGTACTGTGTGCTCTCACCTTATGTATCGAGGTTGTGTTTTTCCCTGGACCACTTCCTGGTTCACTTGCACAGCCACAATGTCTGAATGTGGAACCTCAAACATCGGGTCCAGCAGCAGTTTCTCCTGGTGAGAAATACGGCCGGTTATATTGAGAAACCTTATATAAAGGTTTTTATTTCACTGCAGATGCATCTTCTTACCATTATAGATCTGAGGCCACGAGCACCAGTTTTACGCTCCAAAGCCAGTCTGGCTATAGCCCTCAGAGCATCAGAGGTCACGTTAAGTTCACACTAACACAAAATAAACACACACACTCAGAAACCATGACTTAATGTAAGCTCAATAAACATTAATCACAGAAAATAAGCTTAAAAGGAAAATAACGATTCTACTAAATCTTATAATGCTAAAAGACATATTTAGAGTAAAATGTTGAGTCTGTATGAAATATTACTACTTTATTTTAGAATTACAGAAGTCATCTCCAGCTCTTTGATAGCTAAGCAGACGTGTTTATGTTTGTGGTTCTAACCTTGTCCATGCTGAACAGAGCCTGATACTGAGGCACCACAGCATTGCGAGGCTCCGTGAGGATCCGCACCAGCGTTCCCTCATCCAGGCTATGCAGAGGCACCACCACAGGAAGACGACCCACAAACTCTGGAATCATGCCGAACTCTATGAGGTCTCTGGCCTCCACATGTTTTAGCAGCCGGTCTTTCTCCTCCATCTCAGCCACAGCATCCACCTCCCCACCGGTGCTGTTGGCAAGATCAGCCGCAGCTGCCGCCCTTCGCCCTTTCCCCATGTTTGAGGGCGTTCCGAACCCAAGATACTACATGTGTGAAATTAAACAGGCGTCATATGTATTCCAGTATACACTGCATGTAGTTCTACGTGTATAACTACATGCAACTGTGACAATGCCAAACTCTGCCAAAGGCACTACAATAAAACATAATAACATTTAAATAATGCATTTAAAACAGCTTCTCAACAGTAACTTATAAAATAACAGATTGTATTTAAATTTTTCATTAGACCTCTTCAGAACATTTGGATTATTTGTCTCAAGGAATTATTTTATGAAATTTTTGTGCCGTTGTGCAGTTTTAAAGAGTTCAGAGTCCTAATCCACTGACATTAAACCAAAATAAAAGACATCTGAAATAAAAGCCTGATCTTTGAAATCAACACTGTTACTTTTGGTCCTGAAGATCAAGGAAAAACATAGAAAATGTGGTGTAATATGAGTAATACTGACTTCATCTTCATTTCTGGGTAAACAAACCCTTTTAATACATTTGCTAAAAAGAAAATGGAGATGTAAAACAAGAGCCCTCAGAACTGAGACCTGTGGACCACACTTGTGTTGGGTTGGAAGGCTGAACATTACAAACATTACAAATACTGGATTTGCTCTGACTGAGCAGAGCTGATGTGATCTGATGTGAATGTAGGTTTAATTTTACACCTTCTCATTCTTCCTTCTGCTGATGATCCGGTCGAGTCCATTAAAAGCTCCAGATGCTACAAACAGGATGTTGGTGGTGTCCACCTGCACCGTTTCCCCCCTCAGCTTCCTCGTGTTCTTCTCAGGGACATTAACAATGGTGCCCTCCAGCAGCTTGAGTAAACCCTGCCCAGTTTAAAGGACAATTATCTAGTCAAATCACTCTTAACTCTGTTACTGTAGTAAGCACTCGCACTTAAGCGCATCACGTCCATTCATTTTTACTTCCTCTTAATTGTGTTTATGTTAATGACAAACCTGCTGCACTCCCTCTCCTCCCACGTCCCTCAGCTGATGGATGCCAGGAACACTGCCGATCTTATCCACTTCATCCAGGAACACAATCCCTGAAACAATCCCATCATAAAGCAACACTTCCACAGAATTCCTGAATGAACTCATCTTTAGTGTTCAATACATCTGTTACCTTGCTGGGCCTTCTCAATGACATAGTTAGCGTCCTGCAGGAGTTTGGCGATGACGGACTCTATGTCCTCCCCCACGTACCCGGCCTGAGTGAGGGTGGTGCAGTCACAGATGGCAAACGGGACGTCCAGACATTTGGCCAGCGTTTGAGCAAGAAGTGTTTTTCCTGTAACAAGATTCATTCAGTTTTCATCCTCTCTGTACTCACACAGGTCAACACATATCTGCCCCTCACGTTCTTTTAATACAACTCCAGCTAAACTGACAACATTACCAGGAAATAAACAATCAGTGAGCACATGTACTGTCTGACATTTATACTGTTAGCTGTCATGAGTCTCACCGGAGCCGGTGGGGCCCAGCAGCACAATGTTGCTCTTCTCCAGCTTGATCTCCGTGTGTGTGGAGTCCAGAAGTTCTCCTCCTCTCTTCTCTGGAGGCGTCTGCTGGTTCAGCTGCTGCTGCACGGAGGCACCCAGAGCATTTCCATGGGGACTGATGCCAGCGATCTGCAGCAGCTCTACACAATTAAACACGTGTAGTTTATCTCTTAAAGACCTGTCTGGCAACAGTCTTACTGCCAGAATAAACAAACATGCTACTGCAGTGTCATAATGTCACTGCTAAAAGCTCTGGGTTTAAAATAACTTCAGTTTTAAACATAATTTTGGCACGTTGGTGATTAAAGACAATAATTTAATCTTCAGACCTGACATCTGGAGAATTAATTTGTAAAAAACAAACAGAAAGTATGAACATTAACAGTTACATGTTTGGGTGGTATGACTGTATTTTTGAATGTTACTGTTAAATGTTAATGTTTATATTAGTGCCTAGAACTGCACTGAGGTCGTTACTGTCACAAATGCAATGTTTGTTTTGATAAACTGGAAAAAGGGTTTAGTGGCCATCATACTTCAGAAGTATATACTTCATTTAGGCAGCAGCAGTGAGGTATATGACAGTATATATGAGCAGTGCATGTTTATCATGCACAGCTGTTCTGTTCAGAGGTTTCCTGTGACAACAAAAGCATACAGATAAATGCTTCTGCTGTTAAACTGAGAAAACATGCCTGAATTCATACCAATACATGCACTCCTACATATGCAAACATGTCACTACTAGCCTCCTAACTAAACACAAGCACAAAGCAAGAATTAAAGGAGCGTGACACAGTGAGTTTTGGCATTTGTAAAACACCCAACATAAAACAACCTGAAGCAACACAGAACAGGTTTGTTTGGAAAGGTGAATGATTTAAATGACACATACTGTACAGTTATGGACATGGACATACACATACTTGTAAATCTGTATTCGTCCTCTCGTCGTCTGAGCTCTAGCTCTACAGAGAAAGGAGGACAATCATGATGATGTCACAACATCACAATTATCACAGTACAAACAAACCTTGTGCCGTAAACAATCCAGGACTCATTCAATAAAGCTGACTGCAGGTTTATTATAAAGCTGGTAAACTGTACAAATGCCAAATCACAAGAACATGAGGAGAGCCCACAAACAGATCTCCTGTTAAAATATTAATGTGGAATTAGATACTAATGGATGCCTCTATATTAGGAGAAGCA
>JBAJNP010005466.1:0-28991 GCA_036877545.1 Yasuhikotakia modesta
TATTTTAGGCCTGTATTTAAGTTCACCTACATGTTGACCGATCAATAATATTGATCAATCATGTGCTGTTTAGAGTATGTATGCCCATTCCAGTTGTCCCACCCAAATTTGTTCCAGTATGAAACGCATCGACACTGGAAGGAAAGTGGTGATTTCCTAGGATCATTATGAGGTATTTCATTTTTTATTATTTTAATATTTAATTTTGTTTAGACACTAGCTATAAAGTTTCAGGTGTGTGTGTTTGTGTAAGAGAGAGAGTGTGTGTGTGTGTCTTTGTAATGCCGTGTTCTGAGCAAGAATCTTGTGTGTAGTTGAGGACTGATGTGTTGACAGTAGAGGAACAAAATGCACGATTGTGACACCCACCCATGTAAGGTGTCAACATCGTCCCCGAAAATTTAATTAATGAATGCAAAATCCTTGGCCTGGTCTGACCACACACACACTCTTACCGTCCTACACTGCATACTAAGAAGTTTTCTGGCGTATTACACAAAGACTCTTGGCCTGTTTAGTATGGAAGGCACGCAGTGGCAAGCTAAGCATGTGTGTGTGTGTGTGTGTGTGTGTGTGCGCGCACTGAGTGTCTGTGGGTGTGAGGTCCAGTGCAGGCTGACTCATGGCAATTAGAGAGTCTAAGACCAGCCAGATTGTCCAATCTAAGCTCCAGACGTTTAGCTTGTGTGTGTGTGTATGTAAGTGTGTGTGTGAGTGTGTGTGGCATCATGCTTTGCCTTCATCTCCCTGATTATCTCTGTTCTGTGTTCTGCGACAGTTACGCATGCCACATCACCATTTCCTGTGACCTCACTTTCTGTGGCCTCCATGGATAGCAGATATATGGCATTGCTTATCCAGTCAGAGCAACTTTTAAAGCACCAAAGATCCACCGAAGAAACGCAGCCGTGCTTTCCCACCATTTCCTGTGACCTCACTTCCTGTGGACCCCATTTGCTACTCCTCTTTGAGTCTTCGCACGTCTCTCATTAACGTTCACGGCACACATGATGAGAGGTAATTTTGTGAGGCTGTGCAAAAAACAATCCCCCCTCAGCCTGCGGGCAAAGCATGTGCCATTAATTATGAGTGTGCCAGTTTCTAGTGCCTTGAAAAAACACAATGAATCTTAATTTCTTATTCATCATTTTACCCGTGCTGCACAAAGGTGCATATGTTTCTTTATTACCCAATCTTTTCTTCCTGACAAAGAGAAAGCGCGCTTGCACTTATATTTAATGCATGCAGACGCGTTCTGTAGTAATCGACAGGTTTTGGAGGTTTCTGTGTCACGTGACGTTGCCCGTGAGCTTGTTTTTACGCTTTGCTGAGCTAGCATTGTACAAGCCTCTTACAAGCGAGTACAGTTACAGCTCAACTTATTTAGTAGCTCTGCAGTCTGTATTGTGTAATAATGGTGATGTACAGGCCTCTGATTGGTCTGTTCAATGCCAGAGACGTTTTTTCCTGGTCATTAGAGGCTTGATGCCTTGAAGGCCGGTTTTCAGTTTTATTGAACACTGAAGATCTGGAGAGAGAAAGAGAGAGACACTTGAGCCGTGTGTTCGTTCTGTTTGCCATATAGGTTTCTATATTGTATATGTTGTGAGATCTGTCCATCTGTTGATCTTGATAAATACAGATGAAGATGTTTAGATGGGTTGTGTACAACAGCTGAAATTCAAGTCATCATTTAACCAATGGATTTATTGTAGTAGCTTGACAGCCCTGGTTTGCATTTATAAACGTTGAAATAGTTCTTTTATGTTCCATGAAGGAAATGAATTCATGCAGGTTTAAAATGAAACAAGAGTAAATAAGAATAATTTTTATGTTAAAGAGAACTGTTCATTTTATTGTACAGGCCATTTGAATTCCTTTTCGCTCAATTAAAGTGCAGTTCTTCTCTCTCGCTTTATTTTTCTGTTTGATGTTAGCGTTATTTTGATGGTTCAAAGCCATTCTAGCGTTAGGAGACGTTCAAAGAATGTTAAAATTGAGAACCATAAACACAGCGTCGTTTGAAACGCGCTCCCTTAATGCCAATCAGTTCTGGGTGTTAGTGTGAGATCTGTCCATGGTTCTGAAATCGATGCCTCACCTCCTTTCATTAAAGCGTTAGTCTCTGCGCTCTCCAGGGTGCTGAAATTCCTCAAACACTTCTATGGCCTAGAAACAAACCATATATGCGTGGGTGACCATCTCCTGTGATACAGAGTTTATTTTCTATAGTTTGTGTGTGTGTGTGTGTGTTGTTTTGAGTTAGCATGCTAGCTTTTCCCCACTGTGCTGTTGTACAGATCAAGACTCTGTGAGTTCATACGTAGCGGTGTAGGTGGACACCCGTGGACGGATGTGGACGCCGTGTTCTCGGACACGTGTGGATAGGGAATCAAACGTAATTGGCTGCTTCTCCTCACCATCTGGTCCAATTAGAAGCTGTGATTTCCATCATCGTGTAAACATGGAACCCGTCCAATGGGCCACCTGCCCAAAACGCCAACGTTTGTTTTGAGCGTTTCGAGGTTACTGAATCAAAGGTGAGACTGCATTGATCTTGTGTCATTTATCAGATTCTAGAAGCTTTATGTAAGTCAGTTTTGCCCACAAAAGACACACAATATCCCAGTGCATCAAAGTTATATTTGGGATTAAATGGCTCACTTTGATTGGCTGAGGTAACTCCTTGCTGTTGTTGTATTTATGGCTATAATTCTTTTATGGCTATACTTTTATGGCTAAAAGTTTGCCCAGGGTCTACAGCCACCCTCACCCCTTTCCAAACCACTCTCACAGGTACTCAGTCCCCAGAGGTCCCCTAGTGTCACCGAGCCTGGAGCCTCTAACCCGACTGTACTCGCTCTCCATGGTGATAATGACTCCTGCCCTTTTCCTGCCTTTTGATATGTGTCGACACAAGGCCGGGCTTCACCAGTGCAGGTATATCCACAGACTGTGACATTTAAAAGAGTAAATGTTGAGAAAAGTGCCTGGCTCTTGAATTTAGCACCGTTTGTCGGCTCAGTTTGCACGGTGTGGATGGGAAGTACGGTGACATGAGAACGTTTAAAGACTCTTGGTTTGATGTGATTGGTTAAGCTCTCAGTTATAGTGATTTGTAATGTTTTCTATAGGTTGTGTTGCTGAGATAGTTGGTGGCGTGTCTAAAAATAGATTAGGTGGGATCACGTTGCATTAAACTACTGACGTCAGATCTCATAATTGCAGATTTGTTTTGTGTTTTTTATATATTCAAAGGCGCACACGGTTAGTTAGTGAATCTAAATGTGTAATTTACATCTGTAGACAGATGATCCTTGGAAGCAAGCTGGGTGTTTAGACGTGACAGCTAGCTTTAATCGTTTATTTGTGGTTGTCCATAAGCGTTTAATGTTTACTAAACGCGTGATATTAAATGCTATCTTATCATTTTCCATAAATTAATTGATTGGGACGACACAAAAACTGAATATTTATAACTTAAGCATGTTTTTTATCTTTACCGATGTTGTATCCTTGGTAACCAACTATTAAAAAACTTTCCCACAGATTTGTTGGTGACAAAATTGCCTGTTGTGTTAAAAATAATGCGATAATTGATGCCATATTTTTTATATCACAGCCAGCAGTGATATAAAAAATGTATATAAACGATATCTGTATTTGTGTGAAGGTCATTTTTTTTGAAAAAACAGAAGGTCTGTTTTTTATATACTTAAAATTAAAGTTGGATAAAGGCTTTTGAAAAGTTTGCCCATAAACCTCGCAGCATCACAGCATGAGTTATACATGTATGTATGCAGCTTTCTTAATTTCTATAATGTATGTAATTATCTAGTGCAGCAATTATGCAGCAGCGCTTGAAACACGAGGCAATTAACACAATTCAAAATGTCTAAGGTTTTTAATCTTGGTTTCTCTGATAGGATTTGACAGGAAGTGAGGTTTCTCTGTTAAAATGTGACAGGAAGTGAGGTTTCTCTGTTAAAACGTGACAGGATGTGAGGTTTCTCTGTTAAAATGTGACAGGATGTGAGGTTTCTCTGTTAAAACGTGACAGGAAGTGAGGTTTCTCTGTTAGGAAGTGACAAAGAAAATCACCTGAGGATTTTTTCCTATGTTGTATAATCATTTTGTGTCAAGCAGCAGTTTGTATACAAAACTTTGCACATTACACAGTGTGTTTTACAAATGTGGTGGTCGTTTCGAATGATAATGATCCATTAAGTGTTAATTCTAAGCTTAATTTTGGACTAATGAGGCTTCCCAGTAGAATAATACGTGATGTGTAATTTCCATCTGGGACGAGTTAATTTTGGATTCCTGGCCTTTTAAATGCTAATTAGGCAGGACCGCGGTGTAATGATGATGCGTACGGCTCCGCCCCGCTCCTTACCGTGATGTAAAAGTTTTCTGATGAAAACAAATGGGTGATTAACTCATTTCCTTTCAGCGTGTCGCTACTCACAGAGAGTTGTCTGTCTGTCTCTCTGACCGGTCCTGGTCTCCTCCAGCGGTTTCCTGTGAGGATTTTCTCACAGACTTTTTCTTTAATTTAATTTTACGCTCTATTAATAAGAAGCTAAGTGTTACCGCAACGACTCGTAGCAGGAAGTGGTGATGAGAGGAAGAGGTGTATTTTAATCCGCTGACGGAAATTGAAGTGAGAGTTTGGAGGTGTTTGTTCACTGACAGACAGGAAATTTCTCAGGAAATCTTAAAATATGGGAATTCTTAAAAATTCTTTAAAATGCTTTTAAATCTTGAGAGTGAAAGAGCGAAATAATCATTAAAGGATTTATAGTGTTTATTAAATCATGTATTAGTTGTTACATTGTTTGTTGTTGCATTTGTTAATATAAATTAGAAAGAGAAAATTGTCTAATTTTATTCCAAATATTTTATTCTAACTATTTTTCCCAAAATTCCAGAGTATTCCGTGTAATTTAGCAGCTATCATGTGGCAGTCCTGCTGTGTGCTCCGTTTAGGGCTCATCACAGCGGTCAACAACCTGTTTAATAGGCTGTTGTTTTTTCAAGCAGCACTCGACAGCGCTGAGCACACGTTTGTGCCCCTGCTGATTATAAACCGACGGGTCTTAGGTGCACGCAGGGGTTGTTTGGTAAAAGCAGCGAGGCGCTAAACGGAAAAGAGCGAGAATTTGGCCAGCTCAGCTGTTTTCTTTTTCGTTTGCGTGGTAAAATGATTGGATAAGCAGTTTCATGCAAGCTGGTTAAATAAACGCAGCCTCTAAATACATGTTTCTGTCTGGTGTTGCCTGTTTACACTGGCATCCATGCGTCTGTTGCATCTACATTAAGTCCAAAGCAAATTGCCACCCGGCGTGTTTTCCCGTTTGAGCGGTGGGGGTTACAGACACGCGTGGTCTCCTTCGAGAACGTTCCGCCATTTTCCTCCAGTTTCCTGCTGACAGGGTTAAGACGCTGGTTCAGTAATGTGACAGCCAGCTGGCCGACTCGCCCGGGAGGGTGTTTTATCACGGATGAGATCAGTTGAGGAAATCGATGGAATATGAGATTGTGGTTTTCCAACCGGAAGCTGCTGTCGCATCGGTCTGGTTGGAAGACCAGAGCTGCTGTTGGGATTATCTCAGATGATCTGAGGTGATTGTTTTTGTCAGTTTGGTTAAATAGATATTAATATGCAAACGTAGGTTGAACCTAATTGGACAAACAATTACAGATGTGATAATCAAATTACAGTAGATTGATGGAGATAATGTAAATAACTGTGGCAAGACTGAAATTAACTGCTTGAGAAGTTTGAAAACTGTTGACCTCCTAACACTGTTGTGTCATTCCAGACTCATGACAACATGCGACAAATTGAAATGAACTGATCTGAGAACAGCCAGGTCCTCACGGGTGTGTGGGTGAGGCGGTGAGAAACTGTGACAAATAGAGACGTAAAGAAGAAATGCGAGGTGAGATGTTTCAGGGGTAATAATGTGGATGTAGAGCCACAGGAAGCTGAAGATCAGAGATGAGATGGTTCGCAGTTTGAGGAGCTGTGCCGCGTGTTTTTAATGCACCGATAAATCTGCCACTCTCAGCTGATAGGAGAGACACCTCCATAACACATCCGACAAGCTCGGTGAGATTCAGAGATGTTAACTGCATCGTGAGACACACAAGTGAGAGAGATTAGGCAGGAAAGAAAGAAGTTCTTTCCTCACAGCCAGGAGCGTCCCTCCATCAAACACCCTGCAGATGTTTGTATCAGTAAAACACTTTCCAAGCTTTGGGTTTCTCAGGGCTAGAAAGATTGTGATGTTCTGTCTGAAAGGATCTTCTACCCCCATCTTGATCTTTTAGTTACTAATTTAAAGGTACTTCTCTCAAGCCCGTCTCATAGTCCTAAAATGATGGTTCTTCTACTGTTGAGCCACCTGGTTTTGTAGTTTCTTGAGTGATGGCTCTGCTAATGGTACCTGTGCTAACCCTCTAATGCTGGATGCTGTGCATTTACAATGAAATGGAAAGCATAAGCACATATTCCAGGAAAGAAAATGAGGGGCGGGAATAAGGAGGGATAACTGAAGTCCAGGCTGTGGTAATACTCTTAAGTACTGAGATAACTGCCCCCCCTCGGACCGCACGCTGTGGGCACCTGCTGGGGGTATTAGTTTAGGACAGGAGAGCTTATAAAGGGATTAAAATGGGATTATATCATACGTCTCCAATGCATGGAGAAGTTGAGTGGAGGAGGGGACAAGACCCCATAAGACACCTGTAATGTGTGTTATGCAGACAAGCACAATAAAGGAGATGTGTGTGTGTGGATTTTCACACACACACACACACACACACACACACACACACACTGCAAGCTAGAGTTGTTGTGTGTGCATGAATAAGACAACAACTGTCACAACACAATAAACAGAACTGAGGCAAAACACCAGCTGAGAGAGAGAGAGAGTGTAAGAGGGCAGCAAAGGTCAAGTCTGAAAAAAAGATGTACCAAAAGAATTGTGCATGGAGGAACTGATTTCAAATTCTTGTGTCACTGCCAAGCAGAAAACAAAGAATACAACTTTTTCTCTGGTCCCTGTTGTAGCGAAACAGCACAAAGACTAAAGTACACACACACACTCGCACACATACACTCACATTCTCTCTCTCACACACACACACTTGCACACATACACTCACATTCTCTCTCTTTCTCTCTCTCTCTCTCACACACACACACACTCGCACGCATACACTCACATTCTCTCTCTCTCTCACACTCGCACGCATACACTCACATTCTCTCTCTCTCACACACACACACACACACACACACACTCGCACACATCCACTCACATTCTCTCTCTTTCTCTCTCTCTCTCTCACACACACACACACACACACACACTTGCACACATCCACTCACATTCTCTCTCTCTCTCACACACACACACATACTCGCACGCACACTCGCACACATACACTCACATTCTCTCTCTCTCTCACACACACACACATACTCGCACGCACACTCGCACACATACACTCACATTCTCTTTCTCTCTCTCTCTCTCTCACACACACACACACCAATGCACAAAGCCTCAGATGTGTGTGTCATCATTTTGTGAAATGAGTCATTAGTGCTCTTAGTCAGAGTAGCCTTCACTTTTAATATAGCTCTGGCGCTTATTAATCTTTGGCACGTAACTCGTGTTGTGAGCTTTGTGCTACGCGAGCGATACTCAGATTGTGTGTCATGTTAAGCAGAGGTGTATTCGATTCTCAAGCAAACAAACCACATTAGAAAGACTTTGTGTGTTGAAACAAGAATGTAAGTTCCCAGAATATCATAGCGGTTACCTAGCGATCACGCTAGCATTGTGATGGCGACTGTTGCGCTGGGTAAACCATCGTAACAAACGAATGTTGTTGGCGATTATGTGGATGTATTTGTGTCGATTTGTGCTTGCATTGTGTTTGTAAATGTATGATTGTTGTTTCACATATGTAGATGTGTTTKACMAWACMAKGKKAMAAAMTTSTGACCAAACCATGTKACAWASAAGCATGTTTAATTTMTTGATGCAATACTTTCTATGATAAAACATAAACCTTGATCTGATGACTGTATGACCTCGAACGCAAACTTTAGCAGCTTTGCAGTCAAAACCAGTCATTTAAAAACATCTAACAGGCACAAGCGGTGTGAATTTGTCTTTTTCTGCCTGTTTTATTTCTCATTTCTTTTTAAACACTCCTTTTCTTCACATAGAAAATCTTGGCCTCTCAAAAATTCAGCTCACAACGTTTCAATTATCTGTAAGAGGCCATTTGCGCGGCGCTAACTGCTAACGAGGGTTTTCTCTAATAAAGAACGAATCTGTATGAATGTGAACCTTTCAGAGTTAAATCAAATATCTTTTATTACCAAATTTACCTTTCATTTAACTGTGACTGTACATGAATTCATTTGAGCTACGACTGTCACCCGCTTAAGCGTTTCAAACGAAACCAGTGTCACTAAGAATAAAGAGCAAACAAGTGCAGGAACAGAAAAAGTGAATTTTGATTAATTTTACGAGGTTGTGTGTTTAAAATGAATTGCGCTGAATGAAAGTAGCATTTGTCTGTTCATTGAGCAGCTGCAGTAAGACCACCGAGACGTGAATCGCACTATATTAAATGTGGGAGAGGAAGTGAGAGAGCAGCCGGAGGCCAGGTGAGCGAGGAGTAAATAACACTGAAGGGGAGGAGAGAGATGCTGAACTGAAGGGGAGAGAAAGAGAATGTCTGTCTGTCTGTCTGTCTGTCTCTATGTCTGTCTGTCTTTCTCTTTTTGTCTGTCTCTCTCTCTCTCTCTCTCTCTCTCTCTGACTGTATGTCTGTCTCTCTCTGTCTCTCTGTCTGTCTGTCTCTATGTCTGTCTGTCAGTCAGTCTGTCTCTCTCACTCTCTTTGTCTGTCTGTCTGTGTCCCTGTCTCTCTCACTATGCTTGTCTCTCTATTGCTCTCACTCCCTCTATCTATCTCTCTGTCTCTCTCCCTCTCTTTCTCGCTCTCTCTCCCACTCTGTCAAAGTTCCTTCTCAATCTAGGTGAGGGCTGGGCCCCATCACATATATTTTGAGTGCACTAATTAGTGCTTGATAAAACTGGTGTAGGTGATCATTCTGAGAGCGTCTGTCTGTGGCAGTATAATGCCAGTAAAGAGGAGTGAGTGAGTAATTGTGGCTTTGAGCCAGACGGTTTGAGGATTGAGTTATGGTGATATCACAGGTGACTCTGAGGGAGTTTTTCAGTCCAGATGGTCCACAGACAGACAAACGTTTGTCTCTCACAGCATTGTGATTTATCACGGCAGGTGTGCGTTAGTGTGCGGCGGCCGCTGGGGATGTACGGCGCCGCGGGAGCAAAGTCGTCTCTCTGAGACATCCGTAAACCAACAAGGAGTTTTTTGGAGCTGAAACTTTCTCCGTGATGTTGTCTTTGAAGTCTATTTCTGGATTAAAGAAGGTGAAAAACTTGTTTAAACTTCTCCAGAAATGTTTGAAGAGCATGCAGTGTTGTTTAATAATGCACTTTACTCTGCTAACATCTAAACAAAATCTTCAGAAGTTCTCAAATCCAGCACTGGTGTTAATTCTTGTTGTTATTTCTTTGTGATCGTATCACGTTACAGGATAAACGTCTGTGAGGGAAAACGCATGACATGATTTTATGAGGCTCTAAAATATCCAAACTGCTCATTTGCAGCGATTACAGATGAAAATGAGAGGAACATACTGTAGACTTTCTAGATTGTTATATATCTAGAATATTATGTAAGAATTTAAAAGGAAAGAATGAAAGTATAAAGAAAAAATGAGAGAAGTATGGACAGCAAGAAAAAACAGAGTTAAAAAAGTACAAAAGATGAAAGAGAGGAAGGAAAGAGAGGAAGGAAAGAGGAAGAGGAAGTGTGTGAAAGTCAGGAAATAAACTGGAAATACATTCATATGGCTGCCTATCAAATCTGGCCCATGTTGGAGAACAAGCCAATAAAATATTTATCTGTTTACTGTGGTCATAACAGATGAGTCCAGAATGCTGAAGCAGATTAGATGCCAGTGTGAGTGAATGATTCAGAGTCAAACACACACACACTCACACATTGCCGGCCTGAAGCGATTGGATCAGTGTTTCATTGTGTTAATAACATGAAACGTTGGGCCTGTTTGAATTTTACTAATGATTCTGGGATCACAAACACGTGCTGCTCAGAAATCGTTTTTGGGCTGTTTACACTTATTTACAGTGTTGTGGAGCAGATTTAGACCCATTTTGCAAGTGTGAACGTAAAGTGGACCCACCGGACCGAGCTGTCCGATCGATCGCAGGGTAAATATAACCGTGATGCTCTAAATCTGTGCAGGTTTGCAAAGGTTGTGCTCAGGTGTGTGTGTGTGTGTGTGTCAGATACATTTCTAAAGATTAATAAGAGCTTTCACAGAGATGAATAGAGATGAATAGAGAGAGAATCGACCACTAGCAGAGAGGGAGACGATACTGTATGCATGTGGTGGGTATTTGTGGCCCACACTTTCATTTATGTCTCCATGGTGACGTGCTCTATTCTGATTGGCTGTCCTTCAGTGGGCCTGATTTGTAGGGTGTGTGTTTTTAAGTGTTTGACTTGCATTAAATAGAAATTTCATCTGGTAAATCTTTATCTATCTGTCTTTCAGTGCATGGATAAAAGATGAAAGCGGATGTTTAACAGAATTTGGAGACGTTCGTGTTTGATTGGGGTTAAGAAAATTACAAGTATTTCTTTAACGTTGAAGACTCTGTAAAGTGTAAGTGGGCGTCAAGCAAATGTCTCCATATTAAAACAGCTTTTCTTCATACATGAATTACAAAACAGGGCAGCAGCAGAGAAACTCAATATTATCCAGTTGTTAATGGTGTTTCTGAAATTGCACGTTTTAAAACCTGTTAAGATCGGATTGCTTGAATTTCTTTATGATGAGACTTTAGCTGATTGGCTTTTTGAATTAGAGATTGTTCAAATTCCCAAGTTTATCTTTTTCTACTAGGCAGAATGACAGTATTAACCAGGTTGTCCTTTGACCTTGAATAATGAGGCTTTTGTTTCTGGACGTTATTAAACCGCTGAGAGGGGATTTCTGCCACTGTGCACTAATGCATTAAATAATATATTCATATGTGATGTGGAATAACATTTAGTTCAGGCAGATGCTTGGCATACTAACTAAATGATCAGAATCTCAGGTGTGTTTACAGGACGGAGATGGAGACTCAGAGCTCCTGACAAGAAGTGCAGAACTGAGGCTGATCTGTTGTCAGAAGTTCAACAGCTTCTTTAAGGACCTACAACGTGTGTCACTAATGTGTGTGTGTGTGTGTGTGTGTGTAGCACAAAACTTGTGTTTGTAACTTCACAGGTGACCCTTGTGTTGTCTTGCTGGCTTATGATGGACTGTCTGGTCTAAACTGGAAGCTGCCGTACAGATGGTTTCGCTAGTTAGCCAGCTGGTCTCCTAGCTTCACCAGACAAGGGTTCTTTTGTAGATCTGACAGGGGGTGTTTTATTTTTAGGGCAAATGTTGTGTAAAACAAACACCCACCCTGCTGTCGGCCAAGTTCACACAACACAACGATGTAGAAACAGTCTTTTTGAGGGGATTTAATTGCTGAAGATCGCAGGAATATTTTCACTCATCGTTTGGGTTAAATATTTAGATACAGTTTAAACTTTATTTGTACCGCAGTCAGAATGATGCCTGACGTTTGCCAAGACGTGCTTTTATTTTTATAAGCCAATAAACTTACAGTTCGAGGCACGAGGTGGCTGATAAAACGGCGGGAAAATCTCACTCATTTTAAAGGAGAAATCAAAGCTTATCTAGTAAATAAAATACCAGGAACACTTGGAAGTCTTTTGACCTTGGGCAAAAGCAACCACTTAAGCAGAAAAACCACACAACAATAAGCTTAAAGGCAGTCAGGAGACCTTAGCAACACCATAGCAACGCACTGGAACACCTGCCACTCTGGCATCAGTGAATAGAAAGTGTTTTTTCAATCCTCCTCGCTGTCAGACGTGAGATTATTTCCAGTCTATCTTATTTTCTCAAGAGCCTTTGTATATGTATGACCTGTCAGTTTACATTTCCTGGAATCTAGCGTCCGCTAGCTGTATAATAGCTAGCAGAAAATGTCCTTTTAAACGTAGTTGTGAGTCTTCTCAAAGCTGAATGGAAAATTTCAATGTTACTTATAAGTAATGACATTGAAGTCTTTTCTGAAGCTATATAGACGGTGTCTGAAACTACATTTTTGTCTCTGGCAGATAAATAGAGAAGATCTAAAGGCCAGAAATGTCTCTTAGCATTAGAAGCCTCGTTCAGAAACGTCTTGAATTATAAGAGCTTTGACCGTGTTCATGTGCCTGTCCATCTAACATTGAAATGATATGTGGTCTGTTAGAACAGAATATATTAAGGCAAAATGTGTTTCAGATATGGGCGCCATCTTGAATGGGCAGCGGAACAGATGCATTGTGGGAAATTGAGTAGCCAGTGCTATAGAGGTCACCCTGCAGGACTCTCTCTCTGTCTATCTCTCTCCATCGAACGGTTTTATTAGCTCAAGCTGTAGTTGTGAAACAGATTGCTTTTCTCTTGTTAGTGGCAGATGCTAATAAACTTGAACTTAATGTTGCGGTATGACATTTGGACGCGGCTGCTAATAAGCGAGAGAGACGATTAGTACATAATCCTCACTTATTCTGCTGTGACTTTTAAATATGTTGTGACACTAACAGACGCCGAGCAGAATAATGCAGATTTCCCACGTTGCGTCTGATCATTTATTAGATAATAATATAATCTTGTGTCTGACAGGAACGCTGGTACAGAGTCAAGACTGAATCAATATAAAACAGTCTTCAGTCTTTCTGAACGTTCAAAACTGGGGCATGAGCTAAAATCCATATTAGCATGTGAGACGCTAACGTAAGAGAGGGAATTGCTAGCAATAGTCTGCCCAGAACGAAGACATGACTTACTGCAACTCTCAGAATTAGCATCTGGTTAAACTGGGTGTTGTAGGTCGGGAAAAAGGATGTTTTTTTAGTTCTGCATTAATTCAGTTATGTGTCTGATTACAAATCTGATCTGCAGCTCTTGTGTTCAGATGATCATTGGTTATATGTTTATTAAGCGTTGCATCTGAGGTTTGCACGTGGGGTAGACATTGTTCGTTTTTTTACGGGATCTAATGCCAGCAAATAACCTGATTAAGGTCTTAAATTCACTGAACCGTGTCCCGCTCCGTCTCACTGTGGCAGAACGCAGTTAAATCAAAGTTATCAGACACGAGAGCGGAATCAACTCCAGCAAACAGCCATGCAAATCAGTATGCAAATGTGTAATGTAAAATGAAAAACAATAGGCCGTATGCAAATAAGGCAGACGCACGGCATTGTGGGTGATGAGAGACAGAGATAATGATCCGGATCGGGTGATTTCTTGGGCTGAGGTGGAGGGAGGGACTGTTTTTCAAAGTCATGATCGAGTCTGTTATGATAAATCATTTCAGGGAGAGAGAGAGAGAGAGAGAGAGAGAGAGAGAGATGGAGAAATAAAGGGGTCATGTATGAAACCAATGAATAGTGTTTGATTATAAAATCATCTTAAAATATAAGAACAACAAAACAGGACAAAACCACTTATTGGTTGCTTTGCTTTAAAGGTTCACACACACACACTAAATAGTTGCCAGTTCACTTTGAGTGTATATAATGATTTGGAGATGTGGTAAATGTTTAGGACAGGATATTGTTGTGTTGTGATACAGCGCTAATATGTTGCATCACCTAAAAATGACTTGAAGATGTTTTTAACTCTACAGTGAATATTATTAGATAATATTAGGGTATTTTGATATGTTTTTACCCCTGTAAAAAGAAACGTATCATAAAGAGATTGTGGT
Source organism: Yasuhikotakia modesta (assembly GCA_036877545.1). NCBI lineage: Eukaryota > Metazoa > Chordata > Actinopteri > Cypriniformes > Botiidae > Yasuhikotakia > Yasuhikotakia modesta. The sequence goes on from JBAJNP010005466.1 coordinate 13,973, forward strand.
TTTGTGTATGTGAAGTTTACGTGTAAATGTGTGTTTTACATCATTAGCTTTCGTGCACATCTTTAAACCTGAAACAACAATGTTTGAAGCGGTTTCCACAGCGACTTTGTCAGCTGTTAATTGTCAGCTTTTTGGCATGGGTTCATAATGGAGTATTGACTCACTGTTGGCCCGAGAATCGAGTCTGTCTGCGGCTTTCCATTTAACACACCAGAAACCGCACAGTCATCGGGTTTTTCAAAGCCCCATAATGCCCCTGTGCCCTTTACACCGGCCATCGCTAATCCCGGAAACTCCATGGAGGTCATTGCTTTGTAACATGTTGTTCCTCGGTCGGATTACTGAAGTTCTGCCTCAGAATGGGAAAGAAACGTATTTTTGGGAGAATATATTTTTGTCTTGATATATTGAAAATGAAATAATAAACTTCAAGAAATTTATATTTGCTGGATTTTGTGCATAATTTTAATGTATAATATAGTGGATTGTAAGAAATTGTGCTAATTATTTGTGCTACTTAGAAATTGTGTATGTTCCTGCTTAACTGGTAGAGCATTGCGTTTTGGATAAAAGCGTCTTGAAAAATGAATAAATGTAATTATAACGTGTGCTTAGACAAGCCTGATAATGTTTGAAGAAGAATAATAGGCCTATTTTTATTTACAGCTCCTCAAACATCTCAGTCTGAGGTGTGTTAATGTGTTCTTATGCTGCATATAAACCATAAATCTTCCTTCAGAGCCAGAAAAACACTGTTCGCTTGGTGTGTTTAGTCTGAATGACTGTCTACAGCATGTTTGTCCATTTTCTTGGAAGAAGAAAGCAGCACTCAGACTCACACCTCAACCCTCACGCCTGAGGTGCGAGAGAGAGACAGCAGGCGAGCGCTGAACGCACACGTACGCATCACGACTGACATATGGCAACGGGAGACGAGAGACGCTTTGTGGCTTTGCCAAATGTGGGCTGTATAAATGGCGTAACAGGTTGAGGCTGTGCACAGCATAAAATATACAACATAAACCATCTGATTCCAGGATGATGTTACCTGAGGAACTGCTTCTAAATTTGACAGAGAACATTGAAGTCAATGGATGAATGAAGGAGATCTCTTTAATGTCTCAGTTCTTTCTCCTCAGTGAGATCAGACGTCAGTGAGATTAAACGGAGAGCCAGTGGAGACTAACCTCTCAGATGTTTTTCCTGACATACCCTAGTTATGTGCGTCTCCTCTAGGGTTCGAGGTGAGATCTCAACAATGCCTCATTCTAGGCTCAGATGTGCCAAAATTGTAATGTCTGCATTTAAAAGAGATTTTAATATAAACGAAAACATTTCATGCAAATAATCTGATGATTTTAGCATGTTATTTGTGTAAATTTGTGTTATCCATTTAGAATTCCCAACAGGAAGTGATGTCAGATTTTACTCGTGCTGGTGGAACGGCTGCTGTGATGTGGCGGCTTGAGATTGGTCGCTTGTCAGTTGCCAGGGTAACTTTGGTGTTTGTCATTAGTTGATTTGGAATTTAATATTTGAATTATGCAAAATATATTCATGTATTAAATATAATATTAAAATTTTTTAGTCAATCAGTATGGTGCTAGTAGAATCTATATAATGGTAAAACAATGAAAAGTCAGTCAGTTTAAGGGTACAGACTGTATCAGCTGTATTCCAACATGTTAACATCTCAAAGTCACGCCACCTGTCAGTTCTTTGTGTTTATGATCAACAAACACTCACAAGCATCTACAAAGACCTTCAGTGTCAACCTGCGGCAGGGGCTCCTCAAATCAAACATCCCGAGACAGGAAAAATCAAAACATTCCAGCTTTGATCCGATTTGACTCATTTCTGAGTAAACAAACCTTTAAATCATAACTGTCTCCTTGAAATTTATCCACAGGTTGAGACGCAACAGGACGTGACCCGCATTCAGAGACACAAGTGTGTTTGTTGCCCCAACGTCTCTGTGAGGTTCAAGTGTTTACGCCCATATCTCCTGAAGGAACCTCAACGGGGGGCCATTTAATTTCTCAACACTGATGCCGGATCTCAGCATGTTTGTTTAGAGCGATAATCTCTGGCTTTGTTGTGAGTCACGACCATCTATACCGCTGAGTTTAGCACGGCAATACCGTAATTATGCGTACATCGTATACGGCCGTATTAGTGCTAAGAAAACGCAGTTATGTGTTTTAATGTCAGGATTTGACGAGGAGTGGGTGTGTTGACGCCGGTCGGCGGTAACGTTTAGTTTTCAGAAGTTTGAATGTGGAGGCAGACGAGTGGGAGAAACAAAAGTATAAAAGGTTGCAATAAATCTGTGTCTGAGGTTTTGTTTTCAGGCAGGGATGCGGAATAATACATCTGAAAGCACGAGTCGAGGGTTTAGAAAACGTCAGCTTTACTTAACAGGTTTTATAATGACTGAAACGTGCAGTATTGGGTTTGCTATTATTAAGGGGAGGGGCGCGGTGGGGTCACATGACTGGTTCTGTCTCAGCGTTGTTGAGTTGCTAGCGTTACTAATATTATCAGTCTACAGGTATTATCAGGTGTGTGATTGAACTTTTGTGCTTATTGTTTTAGGCAATATTTTCATATAACTTCTTGTATAACTTCTGAGATTTATAATATAAAACTGAAATGTCATGAAAGATTTCATATCAAGAAATCTCATGTTACGTTGTGTTTGTCTTTCAATCCATTTTATTGTTTTCTTTTTAGCATCTCCTGAGTGGTGCAATACCATTTCAGTCAGTTTTTAACATGTTTTTGATTTAAGGCCTATTTATTAATGCCATATTTGGCAGGGGGCGTGACAGTGTTAATTATGATGTTTGGCTCCACCCCTTGGCCTCATAATCACTATCAATTTATATTAAATATTAAATTTGTATTAAATATATATTAAATATTTGGCTCCACCCCTCACAGGCATTGAAATACTGAGAGAGTGTCTGCAATGTAAAAGAATAAATAGTAGCTATCTTGACAACTTAAATCTTTCTTTTATTATGTTAAGTGGGATAATTGTTCCTGAGAGACAAGCATTTTGAAATGTTTCACATTGCTGTGAGATATTTGTAAAATAATTACACTCGACTGCTCAGCAGTCGGTATTAAAACACGAACGTGAAAGTTATGACAACACGGATGGAGGAGAAAGCGATAGAAAGATTGTTGTGACAGAGAAAGGTGTACAGTTTGTCTTCAGAGAACCGAATGTGACTTTAGGCCATTTCCCAAGTGGTTTGAAAACAGACAGAGGAATTGAACTGAGAAATTAAGACAAAACAAGTGCAGGTTCCAGTCAGGAGTGCACAAACTGAGAAAGAGAAACGCAAATATAATGGAGGGGAAATAACAGGTTTGAATAACTGCAGTGCTGGAGAGCCACGTAAACACCAAACCTGTTAGTTTGAACGCAGAGTCTATTTCCTGGTTCTGCTTTTGTGTGTTTAACTAATCCTTCGATCTAAACTGTCTTTGTTTTTCCATATAGGAGTTTGTGTGAACGTATGTAGCTTAAATGCACTGTAGTGGTGTTTGATAAAAACGGCTGCCACTGAGGAAAATCATTTATGGGAATTAATGAGTATTAAAAAACGAATTCATGTTTGTAATTATTTTAACAAGACATTCTTTCATTTGCAGGATTTGTTATCTTGGCAAAGCGGAGCAGAGTTTGAGACATTGTTGAGATCTCCTCGGAAACTCATCTTAGATTAAATCTCGCAGGTCTTCATTCCTGTAACAAGACTTCCTGAAACTCTTCCCTGTGTCTGTCAGTCAGCGTGTAACACCATCCTCAGGTCTTCTGCTCTAAATGTAATCCTCTCCTGCTGGGCGAGAGACTGCGCTCTCTCTCTCTTTTGATCTTATTTGTCCTTCAGTATCCTTCACTTCCTCTCTATTGTGAACTCGTGTCTCAGTGTCTTGTCCTGAATTTCTTTCATTGCCCTCTCTCTCTCACTCTCTCTCTCACTCACTCATTCACACATACACTCTCTCTCTCACTCACTCTCTCACTCATTCACACTCTCCCTCTCTCTCTATGGTCACGGCTCTTCTCATTGATTGTAGTCACGCTGGATCGAAACATAATTTTCATCTTTGCTCGGACTCGCTTGCATCCTGTCCTGCTTGTTTTCATCTTCTGTTTAATAAACACACACACACACACACACACACACACAGTAGCACTATAACTATCTGTCTTTCCTTCTGTCTGTCTTTTTTTGTCTGTTTATCTCTTAAACAGATATATGACTGTTGATTTCCTTATTCAAATGACATCACGCATTCCCTCCAGTTTCTACTTCCTGTCATTTTCTCTCTGCCCTCTTAACATTTCCTCTTCATCCCATCAGGTTTTGCTTCGGTCTAGGTAAGACAAGATTGGTCAATGGAATCGGGTGTGAGGAGAGAGATTGAGTCTGTGTGTGTGTGTGTGCAGTAAAATGTGTAGATGGTTGAATCCCCCCATGTTGTTTAAATTGGTTCTGACCTGTGTGACATCTAAGATTTCAAGTTCTGCGGTCCAGTCCATTTCTCATCCTGGCGGGGGTGTGTTCAGTAAGTGGTTTAAAAGCTTTTAAACTTGTTGGTGTAAACAGTCTGGTTTCGCAAAAGATAATTTAATCCTTCTATTTCCTATTTCCTTCTATTTTCACCTGTGCACCTCAAAAACTCTTTATTCTCATCTGTCAGATACAGATAAAATCTCTTCTCATGCTCACGATCTAAATTTCTCTCTCAGCTCAAGTCTTTGATGTTTACTGTCAGACACGATTGTGTGCTTTTGTACTCTGGGTAAATCACAGCTTATTTAAAAGGTTTAATGGCTACAAACGATATCATAACTTTGTAAGTTTGTTGATATGAAGAAATTAAACTTTTTCTTTCTCTTTGTCCCCACAGGCATTTCTCAGAAGATTCAAATGTTGTTTGTGAAGGCGACCCCTGATTGGTTGTGATGTTTTAAGTGGGCGGAGCCAAGAGACAGACACTTCTTGAAGAGGCCAAATAAAGCAGAGGGTGTTTCACAAATGTGGTTTTATTAGACTGATTAAAAGACTTAAGTAGGTAAGAGCTTTTTTTAATTACTTTTAAAAGTATAACAATGAAGAGGGATAAACATTGTAAGGAATTTGCTCTATATTTCCCTCCATGTTGACTTTAACAAACTTCTAACCTGAAGCACGTATAATACTGAAGCAGGTTTTGTTTTGACAGTCAAGAACAGTTTATAAACCGTGAACCTTTTCAGAATAAATTCAATGGCAAATCAGAGGCGACGCGCCGCGCAGGAGCAACGTTGAAGCTCAGCATCATTTGTTTTTGCTGTGGCTCTGTAGAACCGCTGTTAGAGTTATACAGTAGGCCGTTTCGTCCACATCAGCGGTTAAAGACTGTTCGCGGGAGTGAATCATTTGGTTACGGTTGTAAGAGAAAGTTTTTTTCAATAAGAACTGGCTCTCGAGTCTCAACGCTTAGGAATGTAGTTGTGTCAGCAATATCATTTTTAGCAATGCTGCTACAATCGTCCCAGCTATTCAGGCATTTTAAACTGTATCTTTCTATCTGTTAGACAGTTAGATGACAACATTTCTACTTGACAGAAACCGTCACTCCGTTACTCAGAATTTATCAGCTCCCGCTGTTCTCCTACTGTGAATTCAGTACCGACTCCGAGGTCCAACTGAGAGAGCCTGCCAGCCAATGGGGGAGTCTCACTGTGTGTAAGTGTGTGTTATTTTCCGGGTAGGTTAGTCTGTTAGGCGCGTTTCGTTATCCTTATGACAGGTTCAGTTTCAGTTAGTATAGGCATTTTAGTATAGTATAGGTAACGCACTCACTCACTCTGTCCAATCAGATGCTTGTTAGAACACAAATGTCCCTTCCTCAATTTCATTTGTCTCAGAGCAACAGTAGCAAAATCGTGTTAATGGCTAAGGTGAAGACTTAACATTATTGGCTGTTAAAAAACAGCAAAGCACCAATTTCATTGAACAGAAACGTCATACAGGTCATTGATATGTGTGTCATTGATATGTGTGCTCTGTTTTTAGACTTGTGTTAAAGCCTAACCAGAGCTCACAGCTGATTGGTCCATTCCTAGGGGACGGCAATGTTTTCAGCGTAAACGCCGATGCTATTCGACACGTTGTTGCTCACTACCAGCGTACAGTAGACTTTCTGTTTGAGGTTGAAGAGACATGAATCAGTCGACAGTTGCTCAGTATGTGTGTGTGACTCTAGGGAACGTTCGACTGTTCTGAATAGGATGTTTTTTGGTTACTGTCCGCATCTGTGTGAAAGTTGTGTGTATAAGCGTGTCACATCTTCTCCATCTCTTACCGTACACCAGTGCACACGTCAAATCTAGCTGTCACGAATCACGCTAGCAACATCTTCTGTGCAGTGAGTGTGTGTGTAAGGCGGCTTTAAAGCTCAGTCGTTTGTGTGTGTGTGTGAGGCAGCTTTAAATCTCAGTTTGTGTGTGTGTGGGGGGGGGGCTCTCAGCTTGTTTTTGATGGGAACAAGCGACACACAAAAGCTTCTTCCACAGATAAGATGCATGCGGTCAGCCAGTCTCTCACAGCTTTGGGAGAGTGTGTGTGTGTGTGTGTCGAGGTAGCCAAGATAAGTCTGAGTCTTCCCATCCCCAGTCTTCTCATCATCACTGCTGCTGCATATTCCTAAACATTTGAAATGAATCTTTAATCTAAAAATGATAATTCTGACTCGTTTCAATGGTTGTTTTAACCTGTTGTTGTTTTTTTTCTGTGGAAATTTTAGTAGGTTTCTTTTGCAGAACAACAACAGTTAATGGTGTCCTGGGTCTGAGAGTGTCCAAGGGTCTTCTAAAGCCATACAATAGCTTTGTGACATACGGACACGTTTTTTATTTGTCATGTTTGGACCTTAACAGCCTCTGGCCACTATAAACAGTCATTATGTAGATCATGAACTGTCTAACGGTTCCTTAAGAAACTTCCACAGAAAACATAATAGCGTACAGGCTCTGCAGCTACATGAGGGCGAGTAAATAATGTCAACATTTCCTCGCTTCTGAGAGCTTTTAATGGCGGCTTGAAGCCATAAAGATCCGATTATAGGGATGAAGACGCCTCTGCCCATTTCCTCGAAACGAAACTCATTTGAGACTCATTGGTAATGAGAGCAGTAGGTTAGTTGTGCCTTTTGTGTTTTCCAATTGTTGCATCAGAAATTGAGCCAAGCCAGATTAAAAAGGAGCCCTTCCAATCCCTGCGGACGGCTTCCTCTGACTGCTTAATCATTGGCTGAGACAACTGTCTGGGGACCAATGAGAAGGTGTTACCGGGCAGAGCTCCACCCAGGGCCCACAGGAAGGTAGATTAGCAATTCCATCAATCTCTGGTGGTCGGTTAGCCAGCGCTAGTTGCCAGGTTCTCGGTTTCTTGTTCCAAATTCATTTGCAGTTCCAGAACTCATCTAATATCCATTCAGATTTTTTCAAATCATTGTCAATCTCACATTGTCCCTGATCAGCCTCACTTATTCAGCTAAATGACCGTTTCCCATAATGCATTTCTTCAGGGGTAATTCCACTGGGGAAGGATGGTCTTAGCGTTGCGGTGCGACACCAGAACTGTTCTTCACACATTGTTGCTCAACGTTAGGGCACCAAGAACAGGCGGATGCCAGAACAAAGTAATTTGGCATATCTTACCCAGAGCAGCCCAAGTGTCTGTATCCAGGGACGGGGGAAATCTTTTCTCCACCCCAACGGCTCATCTGCATTAACGTCACGCTAATCTTATTAGCTTCTTGTTATTGAATCCTGCAGGGTTTCTCCCGCTGCTTCGTGATGCTGAATATTATACAGTTTTCCCTCCACAGGGCCTGAGAGAATAAACCCAGATAACACAAAACGTTTTCAGAACGTTGGATAGCATTTTCTAAAGTTCTCTTAAAGTTTTCAAAAACGTTTCTGAGGTACATTAGTAAAATATTTTTACCATTATTTTTATTGGATTATGATTATTATTATTATTATTAAGATACGTGCCAGAATTAAAAAAAAGTTTAAATGGTGTTTGCAGCATCTAGAAACGTTTAATGTTTGGTTACTTAATGGAAACGTTGGAGAAAATTCTTGGGAATATTGTTAGGAATATAGTTATGGGTAACATTGATGTAACATTAAGGTTAACAAGGTATGGTAACGTTAACTTGTGTGAGACCGAATGGACAGAAAATTTAAGTTTGGGCTTGGCATATGGCTTGGCATTATACTCCATCTTGTTGTGTGATTGTTTAGTGTTTGTTTGTTGCTGTCTTAGAGGCCTTGTGTATCTGCGCCTTGTCTGTTAAACCCTCTAAAAGGACTGAGTTAGTTGTAGCTTTACCTGTTCTTGGTTGAGTCTCATCTTTGCATTGTGTTTGTTACCTCCACTAACCTTTTGAAAGCAATTAGGCTAAGTTAAATTTGTCCATTTAAAAATAATCTACCAACACCTACTGCCAATGTTTTTTAATAAACTGCACGGCCTGTCTTTTTTTTAAAAGCCTTCATTCTGTGATCGGTGTATGTGGCGTGAAAGTCGTTTATCACCTGTGGATTTGTCTGCTGTTGTACGAACGGCTGCCGGTCACATCATGCCGATTAGCATTCAGTTGGTGAAAGGATGATCCGCAGTAAGTGGGGACTGTGTGAAAATGTGACCGTCTGACCTGAAAGAAACAGGTTTTTTCCTCAGTCATTTCTGTGTGGTTCAAACGTTCCTGTTTTGCGAGGGACAGAATGTAAATATTTAGTGACCTTAGCAGCCCAACAAACTATTTGAACGTTTTAGTCGCTTTTGAAATATCTGAATGATTTTGCACAACATGATTGTGCAAATAAGTGATGCTAAAGTTCTAACTTCACTTAATCATTTTTGTCCAACTCTATTCAAACTCCTGAAAGTGATTATTGTGGATGTATGAAGTTCATCTGAGGTTCAGACCAGCGTTTCTGAAGAGAAACCATAGGTGAGGTTTCTCGACACGTTCCTCAAGGTTTCACAGCCAGAAAATATGAACTCCAATCTTTTTGGTGAGATGTTGTGCTTGAGACGTTCCTTGTTCTGTATTTCTAAAATGTTTGACGCTTACTTAGGCCAGACTAAAGTGTCCAGGTGCGGTTTGGGTCATTCTGTGATGTGGAGACATATCTGCTGTGCAACACCTGTCCGTTTGATTAAAACTGATTTGTTTTGTAGCCGCTGTGGTTCAGAATAAACCTCAAACATCTGTGAGCGAATCGTGTCTGCCGCTGTTTTCAGTAAATTGTCTTTGTTGAGGCAAACCATCCTCAGGTGATTAATGATGATGCGAAAGACTCTCAACCTTTGAATTCTGGTTGACTTTGTAAACAACCGCTGTAAATTAGAACCGATTCTTCAATGACCGCAAACAGAGACCAAATTAACCAGTGGTTTGATCAATCTCTTCCATCACTTTATCCAAGTGGTTCTGCAGAACTAAAGACCGATGTGGGGTCATTTGTTGCAAACATCATTAATGAGTGCAAGTACAAACTGGTCCCAGAACAGTTATGAAATCATGATTATAGGAAAACAATGACACAACAGGCAAGCAACGATTCTGATTGGCTGTGTTGGGGGTGGTCAGCATTTACCATCCAATGGTCAACAAATCAAAATTTGTTTTCATCGACTACTGCCGCTGTGCGGTTGCATCTACAAAATTTTGGGAGAAATATTATGCCTGCGTGAATGACAGACAGAGAGAAAGAGAGAGAGAATGAGGGGAGAAAAGAAAGTAAATGAGTCACATAGATGAACGGAAGTTAAATGGAAAAGGAAATGAGACGAGGGAAAGAATGATAAAGAGACGAAACGAGGGAGAGATGATTAAAATGAAGGGCTGGAGATAAGTGGACGGAAACATGTTCTGGGTTGTGAAGGCAGGTGAGCTTGCAGGAAATGGCCAGAGAGAGGAGATTACTTAGATTTTAAAAGACGGGAAATGGACTTACAGCCGTGTGTGTGTGTGTGTGTCCGTACTTCTGTGTGAATGAATTTATCCTCAGAAATGAACTAAAACTGATTTCCCGTAGGAACATTTGAGGTGCGTTCAAGGTTTTAGGTTACTGTCAGGGTGTTGGTTAATGGTTGGCTAACCTGGGCACTGCAGGGATAGCTGCCCACACACTGTGTGTGTGTGTGTGTTTACACTCATCAGGGAGGATGAGTTAAATCCAGAGGTCACATTTTTGTTATGGGTAACCGCAGCCGACAAACACGTCACTTTCACTTTAGTGTTACACATTCTCAAAATGTATAGCAATAAGTTACATTTGAGAAAAACTAACAATGTTAAAGCAATGTTAACAAGTGAGTTAAAAACTGTAACTGGTAATGTGGTATATATATATATAATAAGTAATAGTTGTGTCCTGCTAATGTACAGTAAGTTTTGTACTCTCATTAGATGGTAATGTCACACACAGATTTCTCCTTATTTATTCCTGCCGCTGATCTCTTCAGACTCTCTCCAGAAAACTTCTGAAGAGATGATGGCAGATCTTCAGAAACTGAATTATAAAAAGCGTTTTGAGAGTCGTAGCGTTTGAGGGAAAAACAACATGATTCGATTCTGCGGTTATTTCAAATCGGTTATTTTTGAGTCTCCCTCCAGCTTCAATAGCTCTTTTTATTTGTTTTTATTCATGAGATTTTGGCTTTTAAACTTAAAAATATGTTGAAAGTTAGAGAAGAAAAAGAGATCAAACATATTGCCTGATGCATGTTGCACACAAAAATGAAACGCTTTATAAAACTGTAAGCTTTGTTGTGATTGGCTGCTGTGAGGCAACTTTTAAGAGTAAATGGTGTGGCTAATTTAGTAATTTAGTGGGTGGAGTCTGTTGGGAAACCGTGTGTGTTTATAAGACAGAACTAGTCACTGATTTTTACTGTTATGGCATTAAAGCTTTTAAAACTATACACCCACATGCAGAACTATATATTCTTCTTGTTTGTCTGTGAAATTAATAGCGCTTATTATGTTTGATAGTCTAAATTTAAAAAGTGCTTCTGTAAAACCATCTGTGGCCTTCTGTCTTATTTATGCAAGTTTTTTCACAGTGATGTAAATTGTGATTGGTTTCTTTACCTGTCAATCAATCAATCTCTTCCTGTCTAAGTGTGTCTTCCCTCTCCCGGCTGATGTTGTCATTTGTCCTTTAGAAGTTTGGCCACCTCTCGGGTCAAGACATCGATGGCGTGTTTGATTCCTAAGCAGTCTTTGAATAATTAGCATGCTAATACATTTCTCTACTTAACGTAGCGAGAGAGAAAGTATAAAAGGCGAAAGAGAGAGAGAGAGAGACGTTAATTGATATATATTCCGCTCTCTTACGACTTACTTTTATCACCTAACAAACAGCCTGTTTAACATTCACAGTGAACCGACCAATTAAAGGCTGTGTTACGAAACGCTGCCTCAGGAATGAGGATGACTGTGGTACGAGGAAACTGCTGAGGTAAAAGTTCCCCAAAGAGACAGAGATGGTCACGTATAATAATCCTCCACGTGAGAATTGTGTGTGTTTGTGAGTCTTTGAGCGCGTGTGCGAGTACCTGTCGTAAACCGCGGCGTCAGAAGATCTTCAACGCCCCGCGTGAAGAGCCTGTTGTTGTCGCTGGTGCTCAGTAATGGGTACCTGTGGGACCTCAGGCCCGGTTGAACTGACAAAAGATGAAAGGATGAAAAAAGAGTGATGAAAGAGGAAGAAAACGAAAGAGAGGGAGAGAGAGAGAGAGAGAGAGAGAGAGAGAAGCAGCAGGGAATAATGGGGCAGTCGGAGGTTTGAGACACAGAACTGAACTTGACTTCCAAATAAATGGGAGAGAAACGGGGAGAAAGGAGTGAGATGAATCACAGCTCTGAGAGAAGGACAGAGAGCGAGAGGCTCAGGGGTCTTCTGTAATTACTGACTGGCCCCAGAGCTCTACACAGGGCCCTGGTCCTCAGAAACTATCCCAGCATGCACCTCTGCACTCACTCTCCATTAACATGGAGGGATGGGCTGGGAGCCAGAGCGATAGGAAAGTGTGCCTGGATTTTCTGTCTTGTTATGGGTCGTGGATTAATTGCTAGCCTAGCACACTAGTACACTGTGTGTGTTACTGTAAAGTAGCTTAACTACCGCTAAGTGCTAGTCGGCTACACTGTAACTTGCTAACAAGCATTAAACTGTTCAGATATATTTCAGAAAGTTTTCATTATTTCAAATATTAGATTTTAATTCTGCATATTTGCAGCAGTTTTGGGCACAATATATAATAAAGATTTCAGTAATGATAACTGCTTATTATATTGTTTTGTATTGCAGTGTTTGAAACTATAGAGCCATTGAGGAGAGACTTTCTGTCTCTGTGTCGTCAGGAAACAATATGAAGTTACCACATTTTCTCCATGTCTGTATTGTGTTCGTTTAGTCATTCAGGGTGGCAGTTAATCAAATTTCTACAAAAGAAACACAGAGAAAGGGCCGCATTCAAACACTGCAGGCTTTCTTTCTCAACCCTTCATGGTGAAATATTAGAAAATTCACTCGAGAGAGAGAGAGAGAGAGAGAGAGAGAGATCTCACCTGAGTGGGATGGACTGATTACCTCAGTATAGAATGAATGAGAGAAGTTGCTATTTTTTGATAAATCGTTGAGTGATGACGCAGATGCGTAACTCTGCTCTTATTCTCTGATTCATTGTTTTGTTCTGTGCTGTCGGTCGTTGAATCATCATGTTAACCAACCGTGGCTCTAGACATGAGTGAAGAGCCTTTAACCTCAGTTAGAAGCTGCTTAACTGTGGTAGTGAAACATCCACAGTCTTTAAAGTACGTTTGATCGTTCTTTAAAGAGAACATACCGTCTGTTAGACATGTAAAGGGACACATTACAGTATATTCTTAACATCTTGAGTGTTTCAAGAACATCAGGGTTTGGAACGAGAGATTAAATGGCGTCAGAACATTTTCGGGGGTGAACAGTCTCTTAGTTTTGGCCTAAACAATCTGGCCTAATCATTCATGTTTCACAGCTTGGGAAAGTTGTTAGAAAAACCTGCTTGTCTGACCCACTGTTGACACCAGCACATCATTAACAATTTAATAAAAGTTTAATGCAAGTGTAATGAAATTCACTGCAGCGTTTGGGCAGATGTTGCCACAGCCTTCAGGTAAAAGTGAGTTTTTTCTCCTCATTAAATCAGAGTTACCCGGCAGCATCAGGTCAAAGTGTCGTCCAGGTCACACAGTTAGTTAATGTTTTTGTAGTTTATACTTGGACAGACTATGACTCCAGTCACAGGAAGTGGGTGGAGAGATCAGGTGACGTGTTGATGACATCATCACCCATTTTGTAAGAAATGTGAGGGTGACATCATTTGATACAGCTGAAAGTAATACTCTCTCTCTCTCTCTGTGTTCATTTTCTTCTCTTTCATCACTCTTCTGTAAATCCTGTGGAATACATACAAGCTTAAAGTATATTTAAGGGGATCTGAGCTTGTATGAAGTTAATCTGTGAGTTCTTCATATTCTTCAGAGGAATTCACAGGAATTTTAGGAGAAACATCTCCGATGAAATGAAGCTGAGAATCCTGTGAGCTTCTGGGATCATGTAGATGTTTCAATTGAACTTCTGCAGGAGGTCTGATACGTGAGGTCACATCACAGGCTTTATGAAATATGTCATTTTAATGATTGCCATCTGTTGGCCCGTTTTAACCCACGCTGCTGGTTATCAAACTACAGATTATTAGGGCCCAAAACCCAGCGTTGTGTCCCTTACAGATCTTGCCTGTACCACATAACAAGCTGCAGCTAATGAATGCAACATTGCAGGATTATGATGCATGGAGCCAGGCTGACAGGAAGTTGTGGTTTGTTTGGTTGTATGCAGTGTTTAATCATTTCAATCCGGAGGCCTCAGAGACGCGCTCAACCGGATTCACAACAAGGACAGTCAGACGCCATTACGACACGATTCAATTTACCCCCAAACCGTATGCGTAACTGTGTGAGTTGAGGTTTAGTTTATTCGACAGACAACAGAACGGCACAAGCTGATCTCATTCGGCGACTAGCGGTAGCTGACGACTTCCTGTGACATTCCTGACGCGACCTTTGGCGACTGGCTGTGGACGCGTACGAAGACAATTTAGCACCTAAGGTGTTTTGAATCTAAATAAGAAACTAATTTGAATGTGAAAATGTAGAATCATAAATGACAGCCTATTGGTTAGTGTCTCATTTTAGTCTTTTCACTTCAAATCTTTTAAAAGTTCAGGTCGCAAGCTAGCTGGAAGTTCTGGAGGCAGTTGTTGTACTGTTAGCTGTAGTCAGGTGTCACATATGAGTGTGTTTGTGTGTGTCAGTAAGTTTAAGAGTTTGAGATTTAAAGTCAAACCTCATAAAAGTTTTGGAATGTTAATGAGCAGCCAAACTAGTTCCTGAAACCTGGACCCTCTGTACACCTATGCAAAAACTTTGTCCTGAACCTAATGAGCATGAATCTAATTATATTTGAGGCTCATGTTTCTATTGTCCGTTTGACGTCTCTTTTTTTTCTTCTCTTGGTTTTATCTTCTATATTCTCTGTCTCTTTACGGCAGGTCAAAGCTGGTGATTATTTTTATAGAAGCAGTGCAGCGGGACTCGTGTTTTTGTTTCCAAGCAACATGGTGATCCGTGTCTTTGTGTTGTGCTCTGGAAAGACAGTTAATGAGATGAATGGATGTAATGGAACGTATGAGCGTTTCATTCGACTGCTCGCTCATTACAACAGTGACCTGTGTCTATTAAACTAAACAGTGACTTTCAGGAGGGAAGAAAGAGAGTGTGTGTGTGTGTGCAAGTGGCTGGAAATGTGCCGGTCACAATGAAGAGAGACAGAGAGATAAAACCAGAGATGTAGATTCTTACCTCACGCTGAATCCACTTTGCTGAT
>JBAJNP010005467.1:0-28979 GCA_036877545.1 Yasuhikotakia modesta
AGTGTAGTACAGAGTGTAGTGTAGTATAGGGTAGTACAAGTGTAGCATAGAATAGTGTAGTACAACTGTAGTACAAGTGTAGTGTAGTACAAGTGTAGTGTAAGTGCAGCTAAAAATCTAGTTCACACATTTTTGACTTTCAGACTACACTACTGTAATGCACTACAAGGTAGTGAAGCTTCATAAATAAGTTTCATAAGTTTTATAAAACTTCATGAACCTCAAAGAAACTGATCTTCCATATTCATATTCATCTTCATCAGGTGCATCATGGTGCAAAGGAGGATGGATTTAAATAAGAGGGGTTAGATACTTACTGCTGCTCCCGAAGGGCCATCCTTTCCAGCTGGACCATCAGGACCTGTCAAACCCTACGAAACATTTTCACTCATAAACCAAGAGTAAATGGCTTGTAAATGTATTGCAGTACATTATTTATTTTTTAAAACCAAGTTGTAGTAAAAATTAATAAAAAAAAAAATAAAAACATTTGCCTTGAAAGCACAGGTTATGATTTCATTGTTGTGTGCATTTTTACAAATGCTACAAGCCTGACTTACATCCACTCCAGGGAGGCCAGGTAACCCCGGGCGCCCTGTGGCCCCCTCTTTACCAGCTTTTCCTTTTGGCCCCTGCAAAAAAATGAACAGATGTAACAGTATGTGTTGAAACTGATAAAAATGAAGGCTGAGAAGAGCCAACGTAGGAAGCACACTTTGTGTTGCGAACACTTCACAGGGGTTGTTTGGATTTTTTTATAAGCGTTAAACACAAAAAACATGAGATTATTAAAGCAAGTAACCATATCATTAAAGATACTCACATGCTTTCCAGGAAGTCCAGGGGGACCAGGCTTACCCTGTAGTGAAAACATTCAGGAACTTCATATTACATAACTGAATTACACCAATCCATAATAAAACAGCAGATTATATCAACAAACTGTTAACAAAAAGTACAATGTTTCTCAATAGAAACAGTCAGAGTGGAGCAGAAGTGAGAGGTATGAGGGTAAATTGTGGAAAGGGAGAGGAGTGGAGGGGGTTGGGGAAACTTCAGACACTTGTGTTTGACTTCGGGAGACTGAATGAATACCCCCTCTGTCACTGCACTTTTACAGCCTCTGCTGAGCAGGTTTTCATTTACTAAGGTAACATTCACTGTTATTCACTTTTCATTTATAAATTCCTGAAGGAATATTCTCCTTTACCATTAAATTCTGTGACATTAAATCCAAACAACAAAATACTGCCCATCTAAAAAACCAACAAATAGCGAAGCTTTGAAAACATTATCTTACCACCAAACGTTATCTGATTTATGCATTAATTGTTTAATTTAATCTTTAATTTCATTACATTTGCTGATCTTATGAATGTTGAATGTCAGATTCAGTTACACACAATTTTTAAATGCACATAAATTGTTAGATCCGATTTAAAAGAAACTTCTACCAAAAGAAAAAAAGTAAACTTTTTACTCTATAGCAACTTTTTCATTTAAAATATCATACAATACAAAACAAAACTAACATCTAAAGTATCCAAAGTATTAAAGTTTTTTTATTACATTCTCCTCAAAAAAAGATTGTTTTACAAACTACTTACATCAATGCCATCTTTTCCCGGAGGTCCCGGTGGTCCTGGCAGTCCAGGTGTGCCACGAGGACCTGGTCTCTGTGATAACACAAACAATCCCAAATAAGTGAAAATAATCCAATTTGTAATGTAGGTGCAAAATGAATATATTTGTGTTATACATGTAGTTATTCATTGCTCTACACATATTTTACTTAAACTTATGATATGACTGAAAGATATGACTAGCATTAACACTGTATTTAAACTCCAGAAACAGATTACTGGGGGGGCCAGGCCCTCCTAAAAATGTCATTTTATTTCATTTATAATATATTTTTGTATTTTTTACAAACATGGACTACTTCACACAATCGCCTTTACCTTTTGATAACTGGGTGTTTACACACAAACGTACAGAGGCAGCTGTCTAGCTTTCATTTTAATTTCTCAATTCACACCTGCCCAATATGAGACGTTGTATTGAAATGTTTCTCTAGGGCTGAAGGTTTAAGAAAAGCGCGACAAAGATAGTTGTAAAGCTTGAGAACATAACACATGTAACCGGTATATCTTTAGTTAGGAAATCCCATTTAAAAACATTACGCACAAAAGCCTGATTCGCCACACGATGCGACCAAAATCTAAAGCCGTTTTGTCTCTTACCTGAGCAAAGGATGATGTTAGGAGGTGGCACAGAAAGAGGAGCTGAAGAGCTGAGAACAAGGCCATGGCTGCTGCCCTCTCTGCAGTGCTGTGCCGGGTTACTGCTGCTGAATGACTCTCAGTGTGATTAAGATAAAGGCTAGAGCTGAAGGGGCAGAGCTCCGACTCGCTGCATCTTAACCAAAATTTAACTCCCTTTCAAATCACGACCCCCTGATTATAATTGGTTCATACAATGATAGACAATATCTGATTGGTTCTTACTTGTAGCGTCTATCGCTGCACCCAATCGCAATCTTAGAAAGAGACTGGGTTCCGTAATTTCGCCAGGAGTCACGTTGCCCGATAGAAAGTTTCCACTACAGCTCACAATTACCGAGACTCATGACAGAAACAGGGAATTGGAAAGGGAAAAAAATCAGGTTTTGACGCAATAAAGCACACGAGAATATAGCCATTAATATTTCTGCAATGTGTTTGCATTGTGTTGGTAATTTGATATATGCCATAGAACAGAACTGATTATTACATTTCAGACAAGCATCACAATGGAAAATGGTGATTTAGGTGATATTAATTGTCACATAGTTATTGGTGCCAGATGTCTGGCTTAAGTATTTCAGAAGCTTTTAATCAACAGACATCTCTAGGATTTTGAAACAGAAAAACTGTGTCAGTCTGTTGAGAATGATGATAACAAAAGGTTAGAGGACAATTCAATTCAAATGTAATTGTTTAGTGCTTTTTACAGTGTACATTGCCTCAAAGCAGCTTTACAGGTAATGAAAAATAAAACACAGGAAACAAAAAATTGTCCAACGTGCAACACAGAAACAGAATTCATGGTATTTTTGCAAATTTGAATGTTTATTTTAAGATAAACTAATTAGCCACTAGGTTTGTAGCTATGAATAATGAGATGACTGATGAAAATTACCACACATTTAGGCAATCTGAATAAATGGACATGCATTAGAAATGTCTGACATTATGTGTAAAGGCTCATACTTCTCTCAGTGGTCTGTGAGACTGTAATGTATTCAAACTGCCTACAAAAACAGTACTTACTTGCCACATTTAGTCAATTACCATGACAAATGACAGGTATTATATTAAGCAAGATATACCGTTCCAGCATACATGGAAATAGTGAAATAGTGCTTAGTACTGTAATCAAATCATTATGCCATAAGCATTATTAACAATTTACGCAAGTTACCAAAACTCCAATGATGACCATCTGGTCTTAATAAAGTCTGGACCCTAACCTTGGGGTCCTGTAGTAAGACAGACTTAATGAGAGCCAGAACATCTGTCCGAATGGGAAGTGTCCCCGGTTCTGGTTTAGCTTATTAACTAATCCATAGAACTATGTGTAGGCTAGATGAAAGAGGTGAGTCTTCAGTCTAGATTTAAACTAACATAATTTATCTGCCTCCCAGACAACACTGGGTAAACTGTTCTAGACTTTAAGCACCACATACCACCTGCGCTTGATTTTAAAATGCTGAAATATTAAACTGGCCAGAAATTTCTGATTGCAGTCAATGTGAAGGACTGTAATAAGAGAGGAGCTCAGGTGTTATGCTATACTAGATAAGAACTGTAGATAAGAACTGTCAAAAGTAATAAAATCATCTTAATCAACAACATATATGCTAGATCTTATACCTACCAGATGACAAAAAGCCTTTGTTATATAAATACTTTGTGGTGGTGACAAATGTTCATTCCAAGAAAAAAATGGTATTTGCAGAAATTTCGAGTCAGGGTATAGACATGTCACGGTACAAGGACTGAAGCTCTCATCAGAGTTACAAATGATTAGCTTTTGTCAGCTGATCATAGCTGCATCTCTCCTCTAGTGCTGCTCAACCTGAACTTTAGGGTTCTGAATAGTTTATGACAGTGAGTGGGTCCTGACACATGCTTTTTATATCTGTGGTGAATACCATATACAGTTGCCCGTAGAAATGTCACACTGGATTAATCATTTACACCAGACGACATTATATTGAGCACCATCACTTCAAAAGAGTTGTATCTGGAAACAAATGTCTGGAAATTGTTAAAGTGTGGCAACACCTACAAGATTCATGATTACAGTGATTTTGGTGATGGACTCATTTAATGTTATGTATTCATCTAGTTTTACTCATGTTTCTGTCAAACAGAGCACATCTAGGTTATAATCTGTGGTCATATGATTAACAAAAAGCGCTTTTGTAGAGCGAGATCTAATATTTAGCAAACCAAGCATTATTTATTGTTTGTTTCTATCTGTTTTTTAATATTAGTTGAACATTAATTAAATTGCCATTGAAATGTTAACAGGGTTTGTTGTATTTACCAATCTGATATTTAGGTGATTCTATGTCTTGATGGTCTAAATTTTTTGTAGTGTTTTTTGTAGCTAGTAGACAGTTGGTTAATCCAGTCTGCTTCCTGACCTGGGGCCCAGTTAGTCATGCATTATCTTGTCACTAAAACCAGAGGGGAATCATCTGACTGGATGATTGGAATGTTGTCTCAGGGTCAACAGTGATGTTGACCCAGCAATGGCCCAGCAACATCTCTCACTTGGCAAATGGAAGGTCACAAATAGGAATCCAACTATCAGTGTGTACTGTACCTGATTGATTATATGGCATGCTGGCAGCATAATGATACTAAATGTAAGATGAGGGTGTATATTTCTACACACTAAAGAAGTATGTTGATTCAGATTAGTTAAATGTAAAATTACATTTCCCTCTAGTCAAACTTAAGTATAGTTTTAAATTCTACAATTCACAATAACTCAAACTTTGGAGAAAAAAACAACACTCAAACTAGAATAAACCTGTGAAAAGACAACAGAGGTGTATATTTGTCCCTGCCAATGGAAATGACAATAGCATTTCTATTTAAACTGATACATAAAGTCCAAAAAAGTTCATTTAATTTCCTTTGACAGGGAGTACATAAAACATCAGTGTTCAAAACTATATCTTGCCTTACTCCTTGCCAAAATTCACTGCGATTTATTATAGGCCTAAAATAATGTTTTATATTTTGAGTGCAATCTACGGAGCCCCGGAGGGGACATGGGAAAAAAACAAGTAGAAAAAAAATCTGGTAGGAACTATTTGCTCTTAAAATTGCCAGAATAGTTATCTTAAAAACACAGCAGCAATAAACAATTCTTTCACATTTTCAATAAGCTTTGAATAATCAGTATCATAGCATCAAAAAAAGTATTTTCTTTGCAAGTGCAAATAGCGTAAAATGCTATATAAACAAATTTGTTACTTGAAGGCAGATGCTGTTTACACAGTTAAAATAGCATGTTTTTCTGCAGTTTATACTACTTACTGTAAAAAGTGGCAATTATCTGCACATCAGTATTGTACTACATGAGAAAACAGTATACAATAATAACATAATACGTGCAAATGATAATGAAAATTATTAAACAGACGCCACCTATTCGGGATTCGAATTTGGGTCAGACCATGTCAACAAAGACAGTGGTATAGGACTTAACCACCTACGCAACTGAAGCCATTGTTTAATTAAGCTGAACTGAGTATTTTAAGCATTCTACTATGTAGAAGGACGTGGCTACGTAGAAAGTTTTGTGAGATCTCGCAAAAAGTATGCACGTTTTTTAAAAAAATTTTTCTACCAGATTTTTTGTCTACTTGTTTTTTTTTTCCCAATCTGCAATTTACCAGCAATTTTATTTTAAATCACAGATGGCGATAGAGGCAAAATCCACGATAGTTCCACAGTGCTTTAATGATTCTTTAAAAAAGTTCATATCTGATCTTTTTATGTGTCTAAGTTAATAAAGTGTTTATTTATAGTGCAAATAATTACAGAGTGTATTGTATGGTTGTATTATATTCAGGAATCATTCTTGGTGAGATCTGAGCTCCACAATGTCCATTGGCTCTTCCTTCCCTTGTCCATTTGATTGGTTGCAGTATATTTTATTGCACTCATGATCCTCAACTGATCTGATGTTTATCATTTCTGCTGAAGTCTCTTTTTGAGCAGTCACTCCAAGTGTCTTGTTAAAGTCAGCTTTGGAAATCTTCTCAGACTGTGTTGGTGAATAGCTTTTAGCGCTGTCATTTACTGTTCTCTGCTTATTTGTGCTTGAGGTTGCTCCATGAAGTTCCTTCTGGTCTGACTGAAATGTGGCTGGAGAGAACAAACTGCCCATGTCATCCAGAGAGTTTCCACATTCTGCCGAATCTGTGCTAGAACCAGTGACACATTCCCACATTTTCTTTGAGACCTCCTGATCTGGTTCAAGCTTCACTGTTGCTTTAGTGACTTCAGTCAGCTCACTGGCTTTGGCTTGATCATCTACTCCATGCTGGTCTTCTACAATGCTTGGTTCAGTAATAGAGGTGGAGTTTTCAATGCTAATGCCATTATTAAGAAGTAAATCTACAGAAGAGCCATCTAGATTTGGCTTAAGATCTTCTGAAGGGCATTTAGACTGTTTTTCTGAGTCAACACTCATTACAGAGTCGTCTTTAATGTTCGTCATTGTTTCAATAACATCATCAACAAGCTTACTATATTTTTGCTCACTTGTGGCTTCTCCATCCTTATTTTTATGCTGTACATAACCTTCATCATTTGCGAAACTCTCTCCATTGCCGACTAAAGAGTTTTGCTGCTTCTCTGACTTTTTCTTGAAGCGTTTTTGGACTTTTCTGGGACACCAAACAAACTTGTCCTTGGGCTCAAAGTGCTGAAAAGCAAAGCGAACCAGCTTCCTGCGCTCACGTTTGTCACGCACGGCAAACAGAAAGTAGTCAAGCACGCTCCGTTTCACACTGCTAAGGGTCTTTCTGACAAGGGTCTCCTCAAGGAAAAAGCGAACAAGGGGGGCTTGAAAATGCTCAAAGCCTAGTTCTCCCAGGCTCTTTAGTATCCTGGTAATTCGAAGATTATTGTGCACGTTCCTGAAGGCAAAAGAGGAGATAATTTTTTTTTACTTTATGTAATTTTTAACTGATGTTTAAAAGAAAACAACAAGAAAAACCCAAAAAAGTTGAAAATTGAAAAAATTTGTTAAAATTTCTTAAGTAAATAAATCTGTTGTTCATTTGCAGATTTGAATTACGTTTTCCAGTTAGTGAAGATGGGAAAAATTGACAAGAGTTTAAAAGAAAAGTTTTCTTTACAAGAAGCGTCACTACAGTACCTCTTGAAGGTTTCACACACTAGTAACAGTTAATGTTAATGTCTTTCAAACTAAAATGTAAACATCACACTGTAGTTGTTTTTTACCCAACATTAAAACCATTTAGACCTACATCACAAATATAATGACAGCAGATTTAAACCACAAAGTTTAACTGTGTGGGTATTTTTAATAAATATGTTTTGTTTATATAAAATTTGTTTTTTTATATTTTATATTACTAGAAACTCATAAATAGTAACTCAAATCTTACATACACTGAACTCTTGTCATGTCATACACTGAAAGCTCACCTCTCTAGGTTGGCAAATCGCTCTCTCCAGTTCTCAGCACGCATCACCTCCCCTGTGTCTCTGTTTATCAGCTGTATGCCATAGAAGCCCAACATGAGCTCATAGGAATCCACGAGACGACTCTTGGCTTCTTCATTTTCTCTGAAAGCCTTTAGACAATGGCACAGAATGAGTGTTTTTACTTCAGCTGTTTTTTGAGATTGAATGAAATGAAATGATGCAAGAAATCTCTTGCATCTCAAATGTTTCTTTATTTAAAACAACTTCGTTATTGTTTTGCTATGGTTTCTCTAGAATTTAAAATAGACTTCTGTTAAGTAAAATCTGAATTGCTTGACTTTTACTGTTCTTACAATTGAATTATTTAAACCGTATTTAAACCTTACACAAGGGTCATTCCGTATAAACACAACCAGAGGTCCCCAGCTCAAATTTTTGCCATTAATGGATAGTTACTGGGTAATCCACAAATTTGTGAAAGAGGATTAAAATAACAATTTTCACCTGAAATTTGGAGCCATAAATGAAATGAGAAAGATGCAAGCATCATTATTTTATTTTACAGAGATTGGTAGACCTGTCAGCAAAATCTGTTGACTTTTACAATCCTCGCTGCCTTATATGCCAATGGTGACGGATAAAAAATGAGGGAAAGGCACTTTTGTGTGCATTTTTTTTACAAACTGCATGTCTGAAACTCTGGATGTATTAAGACCTATTCTCACATGATCGGTATGATCTGGGGACCTTGTGTGATTTAGAAAGTAACCCCTCACATCTGATTTTCATGTGGCGCATTCACTTGGAATAAGCAAATAAGACATTTATACTGTCATTTATACTTGAATTTACTGAAGGACACTAAATTTAGAGCTTATCCACAGACAGTTACAAAATCTTTAGGTGGCAGATTTTTTAAACAAAGTCTGTCTATACATTTACTGCACAATTGGCACACCAGGACTATGTACTGTCTATTGTACAATGTGTTTTACTGCACTGTTTGCATTTTGACGCACTACATTTTTCTGTAAAATTCTGCGTATATCATATCTGTAAATAATCTGTAAACATCATAACCTATATCCTGCACTTTACTGCTTACTGCACTTGTTAGACCTAAACTGCATTTCGTTGCCTGTACTTGTACATGTGTCATGACAATAAAGTTAAATCTAATCTAACCTAAAAAAAATAGAATTACCTCATTTGTTTCTATTTTTACTTCACCTAGGCTTCAACTTTTCATATAAGAAATGTGAGCTCCTGGGCTTTGTAACTTGATCTAAAGTTTTTTTAACAGTATAATGTAGCATGACTTCATATGGTTTGTACATTCATTTATTAATTTTTCTAAAATCACTTCTGTTGCCAGCATTGCCAGATTGCTTTGATGATTTCCAGGCCAACGACAGTGTGAAACCCGCCCATTCCCGCTAGTTCTTTTAACACCACTGAAATAACTCATTGCCATTAATCTTTTTTCTTTAGAATATTTGTCTTGTGCCAAGTTTGTCTTTGTCCAAGTCATTGCTATGTACAGGCATTTTAAACAATATTGAAACAGCATTTGTCTGATTTACACAAAATTTGTATGACAGCTATTCATTTGGCAGACGCTTTTATCCAAAGCGACTTGTGTATGCATCTACAGACACTCATGATAAAAAGTTATGGAATTTATGTTGAATTGTTTGCCAGGTTGCCATCTTTACAAAATTTTTTTGTAACTGACTTGTATTTGTCATTGTCACATAAAAATTGAAATAAAAATTAAAATATTTGAGCCGGGCACCTCTGATTTGACACAGAATGATCTTTTTCACCATGCTACAATGTCAAAAGAAACTCAGTTGTGTTCAGTAGAAAGTCTGATTAAGACCTGATGCACCACAGTAAGACCAGTTACTAGTGATGGCAAAATGAGGCTTCATGAACTAATGGGGCTTTCCAGCACAAAGGTTCACCAAAAGGTTTATTACTCGAAGCCTCATGGAATTGTTCTCACTAGTGACACCTGCTGTGCAAAGAAATGTATGACAGACAAATCAATTAATCCTGAGCCAGAGTATCCTGGAATCCCTATGTATAAAATAAACTATTTTTTCCACTTAATGAAGTGGAAAAAAGAACATAAAAGTGAACATAAAAGTCTTAATGAACATAAAAGTGTAATGATAATACATATTTACATAATAATTGGTGTGTAATTATTAACTGTTTTTGTCTCATGGCTGCATAGCTCTCCAGCAGTGTGTAGCTCTCCAGTAGTTTTAGTGTTTTTGTTAGTTTGTCCTGTTTTATGTTTTTCCCATACAATCAGTTTCACAAGAGAGG
Organism: Yasuhikotakia modesta; assembly: GCA_036877545.1. Lineage (NCBI taxonomy): Eukaryota > Metazoa > Chordata > Actinopteri > Cypriniformes > Botiidae > Yasuhikotakia > Yasuhikotakia modesta. Next base: position 10,080 of record JBAJNP010005467.1, read on the forward strand.
AACTGCTGAACATTTGGCAGTGCACACCATCTGATTTTTTACCATCTTTGATTTTTTACCTGGTTTTTAATTATTCAGACATTCTGCCTCTTCATTCATGCGTCAAATTCGCGTGTGGGAGGGGCTTCTGCCAGACGGCTGCATTCTCGTTCAGAAATGGTGGACATCCAACCTTCTGCCTCTGCTCTCTGATCACGTCACTAGTAGAGCGAGCTCCTGAATGGTTACGCGTGTCACACGCAAAACATTCAATACGGGCTATTCGCGCCACAGAATGTCTATTTTACAAACAAGGATTTTTAAAACTCTTCTGCTCTGTGTTTTGTGGAAACTTGGCTGAACTACCTCACTCCGGACAGCGTGCTACATCTGCCCGGCTACCAGCTGTTTAGAGTGGATCACGATGCAAAATCAACAGGGAAATCGCATGGTGGTGGGGTATGTTTCTATATAAATGAAGTGGTGTACAGATACAACAGTTATGAAGAAGGTTTGTTGTGTCGACCTAGAAGCACTCTTCATTAACTGCAAACCCTTTTACTCTCCGCGGGAGTTTTCCTCATTCATTCTCATGTGTTTACATTTCACCGCAAGCGCACGTGAGTGTGGCATTACAACAGCTTGCCGATCACAGACACTGAGCAACAACATCCAGACTCTGTTTTTATTATTCTTGGTGACTTTAACCAGGCAAAACTCACATCTGAGCTGCCAAGATACAGACAGCACATCTCATGCCCTACCAGAGACAGAAATATTTGGAACACTGCTAAAAAATGCTAAAACTGCTTAAACGGACCACAATAAAAAATGCATATCGCTCTGTCCCTAGAGCAGCTTTAGGACTGTCTGATCACTGCTTGGTTCATCTTATTCCAGCCTACAGGCAGAAATTAAAATCTGCCAAACCTATCGTAAGGACTGGTAAAAGATGGACCACCAAAACAGAGCAGGCCTGAATAGACAGTCTCGAGTGCACTTATTGGAGTGCACTTGAAAACCAGTTTTCAGCCAACGACCCTGCATCTGTGTGGAAAGGCCTAAAAGACATTACTAACTACAAGCCATCATTCCCCAATCCTGCAGGTAATCAAGACCTGGTCAACGATCTGAATGACTTTTACTGCTGATTTGAAAATGCTGATCTTACATCCCACATCCACTCTGACACTCAACACTTATCACCTTCAGCCACCCCACCTCCTGCACTTCAGATCATTGAAGAAGATGTATGCGAGTCTTCAGGAAACAAAAACAAGAAAAGCACCAGGCCCAATACTAATACTATTCAACTGGCCTTCATCTTCTCACAGATCTTTAACAAATCACTGGAGCTGTGCACAGGTCCTTCTTGTCTCAAGCGCTCCACCATAATCCCCATCCCCAAGAAACCCAAAATCACGGGACTGAATGACTACAGACTCGTCACTCTCACATCTGTGGTCATGAAGGCATTTTGTCCTGAAACATCTGGATAGACCAGGGACCTATGTGTGTGGACTTTAGCTGGACACAGCAAGTATAAATTATATACATATATATTTTTTCTCTATATACAGTATATTTTTTTCTCCCCACTTGTACATATTTACATACACACATAGCCCACTCTATATCTTTGTCTTATGTTTATGGTATTTCTTATATTGTGTTTTTATATTGTGTTATGGTTGCTGTTTCTGTGTACTGGATGCTCCTGTCATCAAAACAAATTCCTTGAATGTGAAAACATACTTGGCAATAAAGATCTTTCTGATTCTGATTGAGTGCTATGATGATGGTGATTACTTAAAATAAATCAAATATAAATAAAAATTAAAATGAATCTTAGTGCAAGAGTGCATGTGGAACAGGGAGTGTAATGTACACTGCAATAGCGCATTATGGGGTATAACTAGCGCATTATGGGGTATAATGGGGTAGAACCAATATAACTTGTATTGGTTCATATTCAAAAAAAGCACAAAACCCACAAAGTGCCGTAAGGTTCGAACACTTTTCATGCGAAAGTGACACTCAAATGAACACATTAAAAGATGCCAGAGAATCTGAGGCCTCGTTTGTCATCAGTCACGTGATTCTTACACTAACAATACAAGCCTCAAACCGCGGCTTTATCTGACACGCCCCTTTTTGCTTTTGCCTTTTGAAACCAGTAACAACAAACACAAGCCGAGTGTCATCAGTATAAGAGAATGCACGTTCATCAGCTGCAGATTACAGGAAATGGTCGATCTGCTGCAACTGGCTGGAAGTTCACATGACCATTACCTACCAGTCTTTGCCTCAAGACTTTCATGATTTCTGGGTCATTTCAGCCATTTATGACGGACTCACCTGGATTTCCTTCTTGGTGAGCTCTGTGGCCATGTAGTTCACTCCGGGCTCCCTCAAAGGAAACAACCTAGAAGCAAGAGAGCTTAAACTTTTAACCCAATCATTGTTACATATTCAGGTCTTTAGCAACCCAGAATGTAATCTAACGGAGTTGAATCTTTAAACTGGACTATTAATATATAACTTATGCAAAATTATAAAACAATTACATACCAATTAATAAATGATAAAATATTTTTTTTTATTAGTATTTATCTTTAAACAGATGTAAAAGTAACATCAAAAGTAACAATAGTAAGATGATTAGGAGTGGGGGATTATGTCCTAGGTAAAAGATTTCTTACCACTGGATGTAGGAATGAACTCTCTCCAGCCTTTTGTAATCGGTTTTCCACTCTGTGTGAAATGTCTCAATCGACACATCTAAGGATATACATGCATGTAAAAAAATAAGTGTACAGTCTGAAAAGCTCAGACTTATGGCAGATGAAGGGAAATGTCTAAGCTTACCATCAGGCAAAGACTTAATTTCATTGAGATAAAATTTTAAATTTGTCATTCTTTCTTCCGGGCATTCTTCTTCATTCATATTCTGAAAAACAACCATGAGAATGAAACAATAATTATGAACCAAACATTATTTGAAGTGCATTTTTTTATTTATTTTAGGGGAAAGTGCTAAACACTTACTGGATATCCATGCCTGTAGTTCTGCATGTCCTTGGCTGCTCTGAGGTTTCTGGAGGAGGAGTTGGACCACTGCAATAAATGAAGGAAATGTTTTAAATTTCTCTTTCTATAGTTATATAAATCTGCAACTAAAGATCATCTGACGCTATTAAATGAATTAGATTATTATGATTATGATGCTAAGAGAGAAAATATATTGTTTTAAGAAATTATTTAAACCTTTTATAATTGCATGCAGCAATGAACGTAAGCAATTGGACGCACGGCCAACTCATAACACATAACATAACACAACGAAATGCGCCAGGGAGTAAAAGACAAATACAGCCCAAAGTGAAACACAACCCAATAAAAAAAGTAAACCATGTAAAACACGTATTCTTAGGGTTATGCCATAGGGAAAGATGTCTTTTTAAACGAGTTATCATGAACCCGCTGCAGATGACGTGAGATCAGACGTGAACGAGCTGTTCACTTCCGGTCGATTAAAATACGAGCTAACGTGCTAGACGTCCAAACCGCACGCGAATGGTGAATGAATGAGCAGAAGTGCTGAACGATGTTACGAATAACACCCAAAACGCGCTTAATATGGCGTTATCTCATGAGGCTCAGTGAGGTATCTGAGCAAGAGATTTCCACGAAGTTGGCAAAGCGTCAGACTGTTCGTGTAACACAACCTAAAATCAAACATAACGCGAAAAAAGTCGATCGATCAGAGAAGATATTAAACGATTCATGCCTTTATCAATATTGTAAAAGAATACAGCTATTCTGCAATAGCTGGGTGATGCGAGAGATGACATACAAACGTGGGCCGTGTTTTCTTGCTGCGGCCGGTGTTCTCCAGCTCGTCTCCATCGCTCTCTGTATCCCAGGTGGAGTCATATTCACACACCAGGTCGTCATCCATCCCGAAAGTCACTTCAAATCAAGTGTCAATAAAGGTGATCAACAAGCCAGAGTTTGATATGTATATGCACAACTCCATTAGCCGTAAAGATGTCGGCGGGCCTCCAGCAGCTCACTGACTCACTGCACTCAACAGCATCACTCTTGCATAAATGAATGGACTCCGATCAGCACTGCTGCCCTATGTGATCCCTACGTACACTACTACCTTACATATAAGACGCTGTTATATACGCGCTAATTTAATTAATATTGTACAATAAACACTGCTAAAAAAAAATAAGGCTTTGTTTTACCTCCTAAATTTAATCCTTTCGAAAGATATTTAATTGCAGTGTGATAATTCTATACCACAGTTAAACCTTTTACATTCTTGTCTTATAATTTTTTAATTGCTACAAAAGTGAAAGTTCAAATTAGGTGTGTGCCTGTTGAAAAAAAAGTTATATCACATAACTATATGTATTATATGACTGATACTGTTTGTTAGTAAAACATAACATAGTCCAGCTGATTCTGTAGATAGAAACCATATACAGCCTTCTTTATGTAACACACAGATATATGAAATTTCATGTTGTTCACAATTAGACATACAAGAAACACCTTAAAAAAAAGGTTTTGCATTAGACATTTCTTTAGAAAATTCCCATTTTTAATGTTTTAATCGTTATACCATCTATTGCCTGATTGCCAAACATTTTGTAAGCTTTAGTACTACAAGATTGACTGGATCACTAGTATCACAAAATAGACTGCCACAACACTTCCATACTGTTGCCTTAGTTTGTTGGTTTACTGTTTCTGTTGTTCTTTCATTTGTAAGTTGCTTTGCATTAAAGCATCTGCTAAATGTAAATGTAAAGATGCATAAGCTCATTTAAGTCTCTTTCAGGAACTAGAGCTGTGAAACACTATGGGAATGCCATCAGCTTTTATGCACTCTGATACTGGTGTCTAATCACAAATTGGGGGGCGTGTTGTCACAGATGGGGGTGACGTCATGACCAGGAAACTATAAAATGCACATGCAAAACGCAGCTTGGGGTAGCTTTGTTCATTCAGTGAAGTGCTCTTTGTTATATTGTCTATCTGTTGTCTATCGTTAGCTTGGTAGAAGTTTTCTGGGGATACACACAGTCTGTGTGCTGTTTGCCTGGGAGCGAAGCATACCCAGTCAGCTCTCGAGGGGACTGATTGTGTGCATTGCGAGCATTTGCCTTCGTAAGTGTTCCTCATGATGATCTTTCTCTGTGTGACACTAAGGAGACTGCCCATGCTATTGGAGCTCTGGTGGCCGCAGAGAGGCATCTCTGGTTTAATCTTTCTGATATTAAGGCCAGAGAAAAGTCTGACCTATTTGATGCCCCGCTTGTGCCTTCAGGCCTGTTTAGTGACGTGGTTGACTCCATCGTCCATAGGTTTCAGAATGCTCGCAAACAAGCAGAGGCCTTTCAGCGTTTCCTCCCCCAGCACTCTCTTGTTCTTGATGCTGTTCGGTGGGAGCAACAGCCATGTACAAGCTCCTCTCATAGGCAGACACAGTAGCTGAGCGTTGCAACCTGTTCTCCCCTGCTCTTTCTCAAAGCCTAATAAATCAATGGGCAATGGGTTTTCTGGGGGGCAATGGGTTGCCACCTGGGGGGCAAATGGGTTGCCTCCTCAGGGCTATTGCTAGGCCTCATGGCAGCTGCGTTCAATGTCATTCCATTCAGCCTGCTGCAAATGAGGTCTCTACAGTGGTGGCTCAGAACCAAAGGGTTTTCCTTGAGGGGCAATTCTTTTCGTCAGATCAAGGTCATGCCTATGTGCCTTAGACATGTGGAAAAAAACATGGTTTCTTACAGAAGGCCCAGTATTGGGAGACCGTGGTCGCCGTGTCACTCTAGCAACCGATGCACCCCTGAATGGCTGTCATAAATGGCCAGTCATGAATGGCCTCAGGGCAATTAACATCCCTGGATGTTCTAATGTGGGAGCAGACATCCTGTCAAGACAGGGGCCGAGGCCCAGAGAGTGCAAACTTCACCAAGCTGTGGTGAATCAAGTTTGGAAGATAGTTGGATCGAATTCTTAGCTTTTGGTCTGTTGTGGAGACCATTTTGCAAACCAGAGCTCCCTCTACAAGGAAACTGTATGCCCTGAAGTGGAAACGTTTTACTTCATGGTGCAGATCCAGTGTGCTGCACTGAAAATGCAGTCTTGGAATTCTTGCAGGCTTGTTTCTCTGCAGGACTTGCCTACTTGACCTTGAAGGTTTATGTGGCATCTTTTTTACATCCTTGGATTACACATTTCCTCTGAGGTGCACTGAAACTGGGGTCACTTCAGTATGGATAGTGGGTATCTCATTCTCATAGCTCGATGCAGCTCCAGTTCCTGAAAGGGAATGTCTCAGGTTACTAAAGGTTACCTGGTTCACTAAAGGTAGGAAGTCGCTGCCATACCTCAGTTCCACCTGCCTGCGCTTGCTTCATTCAGGTCCTAAGATAACCCGAGCGGCATTTTAAATGTGTGTTTTATAGTTTCCTCACCATTATGTCACCCTGCCTGTGACGACACGTCCCCCAATTGGACACCTATATCAAAATTGGACACCTGTATCAAAATGCATAAAAGCTGATGGTGTTCCCATAGCCTTTTGACGCAGTGTCTTGTTCCCTTCAGGGAACCAGGGTTACATACATAACCTGAGATGTTTTGTAATCATCTGATTTTTATTTTGGAAACATAGACATATTGGTACACTTTCCCATGCTCCATTTTCAAAACAGCCCTGTTTTAATTTTCCACATGGAAAAGTTAAACATTTTTTAATTACTGCTTTAATTAAATTAAACTTTTAATTACTGACTTTAGAGCCAGAGAATTATACTGCACTAGTTTTATTAAGTTTGAATGAAAAACCAAGGATTCAAACCTAGTGTAATGAATGCTCAGTAGACAATGGATCCATATGCAACGTCTTTATTGATAACAGAGTAAACAAAGAGGCATGAGTCAATACCAGCAAACAGGGTTAAAGGACAAAATCCAAAAGCAGAAACGGTACAGAGGCAAATGGTCAGGGCAGGTGGCAAACAACACACTAGAACACATTTGACACACACCTCAAAGTTGTTGGATATTCAGGCCGGGCAAAGGTCCGGCTCAGTAGCACCCCAGTACAGAGCAAACAATGATTCTGTACACACCCCGACAAAAGTCTTGTCGCCTATCCAAGTTGTAGGAACAACAAAAATAATTTGACTTCTAGTTGATGTATCAGAAGTGGCTTATCTGAAAGGCAAAGGCCTCTAGACTATGCTTATTTTACCATAATAAAATCTTATTATGCCTTGATTTTTAATTATTTAATTAGGACAGAAAGATGTGTAGAAGAAACCCAGCACACCCAACCTTCATTTAAAATACATCCTGACCTTTTAAAGCATGCCAAACATTTAACCACAGGCCAAAGTGCTGATCATCAAGAGCCTGAACACCAAGTCTCCTGCTGACATGGCAGACATCTTTAATGTATTTAAACATCAAGTGGAGAGAATGAGTAAAAGATTTGAAGAAACTTGTGAAGTTCATGACAGGCCCAGGTCAGGCAGACCTAGTAAGACAACTGTTTGAGAGGACCGTTTGTTCATTCGACAGTCCAGGGCCAGCCCTTTTTCACAAACCCCTGTATCTACAGAACAGTAGATATATCTAAGAACAGTTGATTAAAAACAGAATGCTTCTTCTGCAGTCGTCCTTAGTGGCGGACGTGTTTTTCTCTCCTCTCCCTTCCCCATGAGCTTGCTTGCTTTGTTTCTGCTAAGTTTTGTCTTGTGTCTACTATCTCCACTTGAGAGACTCTCTCTGCTCTGGACTGCTGTTCAAATAAAATCATGGATTTGATCAACTGGTCTCTCAATGCAATTGACACCATCTTCTCGAAGAGAAGCCTGTGTTCGGGGGAACCTGATTGTCCTGCCGGAACGTTCGCAGTGGGGTATATGATGGACGCGTGGGAGAAGTGGTGGGTTGTGTGCCTGGCGGCTCTTTCCGTGGATGACATTGAAGACGTCTACCTTTTTGGAATCATGATCACAGGTCTGCTGCTGATTGGAATTGGCACTGGCCTGTTGTATCGACAAATCAAGAAAACCAGGGTAGCCCCATAATGCTGCCTGGCAAAATTGATGCATTGGGCAGAGCTGTTGAGACTCAGACTGTGGTTGTTTTGGATAACAACTTGGCGAAACTCGAGGCTCTGCAAAGGGGAATAGACCCAAACACTTTTACCTTGTCTTAAATGTTGTTAAACATTGTCCTGATTATGTGCTTCTATTGCTGAGGTGTTTTTTTCCCTGTTCCCACACTGTGCCCACATTGGCCTTTTTTCTCGGCTCATCTTTCCTCATGTGATTTCTTTATATCCCTGTCTTCCCATCATGTCCTCCCCACTCTTGTTAATTCATGTATGTTTGTATTATGTGTTGATGGGTTGATGGCTAATTTCGCTGGTACTTGTGACAATAAAGGCTACTACTATTACTACTACTACTGTTGTTGTCTCAATGCCTGAATTAGTGCTCAGAAACCAGCATTAAACAGAAGACAACTAAAAATTGGGTTGAATTTGCCAAAGCCCACAGCTTGCAGAAAGGATGAATTGTGGTTTTCAGCATGGGGCGTGCAAGAGATCTGCAGAGTGAATGGGAACATCAATGACCTGAAGTATCAACACATTCTTATTGCCCATTACATTCCAAACAACTGCTCCTTCCCTTACTTTAGCCTCCATATCAATGTTCTTGTAAGCAAAAAGGTCAAGGTGCTCCAGGATTGGCCAATATTCTTTTCCCAATGCACCATGACTTTATGTTCTGTACTATACATTATTTCTGTTAAGTGACAAGACTTTTGTCTAAGCAAAGTCACCTGTCATCATAAAGTGCTTCAAGAGGGGCTCATCTTGAGGCACATTAAGACCCTGCTGCCCCCCTCACTGGACACCCTGCAATTTGCTTACTGCCCCAAAGGTTTAACAGACTATAAACTGCACCCATCTAACCCTCACCCACCTAGACAATAAAAACACACATGTTTGAATGCTGTTCATAGACTTCAGTTTAGCATTCAATATCATCATTCCTCAGCACCTGACTGAAAAGCTGAACCTGCTGGGCCTGAACACCTCCCTCTGCAACTGGATCCTGGACTTCCTGACTGGAAGACTGACACTGGGAGTCAGTCCGCATCGGGAACAGCACCTCCAGCAACACCACACAGAGCACTGGGGCCACTCAGGGCTGTGTGCTTACTCCATTGCTGTTCTCTCTGCTGCCTCACAACTGTACAGCAATGCACAGCTCGAACCACATCATCAAGTTTGATAATGACACAACCATGTTGAGTCTCATCAGCAGGAACAACAAGTCAGCATACAGAGAGGAGGTGAAACAGCTAACAGACTGGTGTAGAGCCAACAACCTGTCTTTGAACATGAACAAAACTAAACAGATGGTTGTTGACTTCAGAAGAGCACAGAGAGATCACTCTTTACTGAACATTGACGCTCCCCTGTGGAGATCGTAAACCTCAATATTAAACCTCAATCTCTCAAAACTGGTCAAAACGCAGATAGAACTTGTAAGGGTTGCAGTAGTGAGAGTTTCGGATTACCATGAAGTGTGGAGATACAACCGTGTGCCGAAGGGTTGCTTCCTGTGTGTACAAGCAGAAATTCATCCATCCTATTTATATCAGCATACAACTGCATGACCAGGAGTTCACTGTACCTGCTGCTGTTCTGTCATCACAAGCCCTCTCCTATGCTGTAGTCTTGGGGTTGGACTTTATTTTCTTCAGTGATGAAAATAAAGTGGGATGCAGATTAATGTCACAGATCAAAAATATTCTTTTACGTTTACTCCTGAAAAAGAGTACCCCTTTCAACCAGGCAGCGCAAGTGTACCATTTTTGAGTCCACCACAGGAAAATCTGCCATAGGAAACCACCATACAAAATATATCCTTGTTAAGTTCTATTCCACCTCCATCCCCTCGCCTGCTAAATCAACAACCTGACACTTTGGATGAAAAAATGTTAATTAAGAATGCAGCAAATAAAGCACATTTACCACCAGATGGTAAACAACAGTTGTTCTGCATCCTGGAAGGCAATCCTCGGGTGTGTACACTCAAGATTGGACGTACTGATTCTGCGACACTGCATTTATACCACTTGCCAAGTACCCATTAAACAAAAACCATATCACTTTTCCCCTTTTCAACAACTTGCTATGGATGAACAACTTAAGGAAATGTTGAAGCAAGGAATTGTTGAACCATCCCACTCTGGTTGGGCTTCACCAGTGGTCTTGGTACCTAAAAAGGATGGAAAACTTAGATTTTGTATGGAGCTAAGAAGAAAAATATGTTTTGTCTATATAGACGATATCATCATTCACTCACCTTCAATCACACAGCATTTTGACTACCTACAAGAAATCACCTTTTTAGGGCATGTTGTAAGCATTCAAGGCATTTCAGCAGACCCGTCAGCAGACGGAGGCCATTCACAGCTACCCTGTGCCTAGAAACCTGAAGGAGGGATTGGCTGGGTGGTATCATCGGTTTGTTCCTAACTTTTCACACATAACTGAACCCCTCAACTCATTGAAAAAGAAGGGACAACAATTTCAGAGGACCCCTGAGTACCAACAAGCATTTGAACACTTAGTCTTGCCTCACCTCAGCACCCATTCACCCCAGATGCACTATCCAGGTCCTTTCCAACCTCAAGTTGCAACCTATACATGGGTTGTTTTCTTCCAGGAAGAGAGAGTGTGGCGATGCAAGAATTTTTGTGCCACAACATTGTTTGTTTATATTTATGTTTTACTTTCACTTTACGTCTTTGGGGTGGAGCCGTTAATTAATGGTGGAAGGAAGGAGATCCTAGAGGGGGGGTTGTGTTGACAATAATGGTTGCAGTAGTGAGAGTGTCGGATTACCGTGAAGTGTGGAGAGACGGCCGTGTGCTGAAGGGTTGCTCCCTGTGTGTGATGTCTGGTGCACCGCGAAGTTCCACATGACTTTTAAGCGATGCATTCCTGTTTGTAAAGCTGTTATAAAGATGGCAGCTGCTCATCTCTCTATCCTGGTGTCTGGCAATAACAAAATACTCTCCCGTATCTTTCAGGTCTGCACACTCGGTCAGTATCTCTATGCCAACATGACACACACACACATGCTCATTCACCCATATTATCATAATATTTAAGTTCGCATATTCGATGCGCCTAATGTATTTCTGCTAGTGTTCAATAATTATTTTGCTTTTTAAGATTGTGATGGCTATTCATTAACTGTGAATTTAACAATGTTTATTTCATGTTATTTGTTTTCCATATGGACAATTTATGAATATTTGTGGACGCGAAACTGCTCTATTGGAAGCTGGGAATCAGTTTGACGCAATCTCTGCATGGATGTCACGCTAAGTGCTCTGTTTTTGTTGTTTGGTTTTTTCCTCTCTCCTATTGGCTACAATTTTGTTTTTTTTTCTGCATCTTCCTTGATGAACATAATATGGACAGTATATGGACTTTTTTGTAATAAAATTTTTTGCAAGTGAAGATTCTATTTCCCTATTATTTTATATTGTAACAGGTGAGATTGTTTTTGCTATCCTGGTTTAATTTCTGTCAGGATTATCCTGGCTGGCACCCGAACAAATACACTCCTTTACTCTCCCTTTAAAAGAGTATATTTGTGCAAGGGCAGCCACCACTGTTACAAACCTTATAATTCGAGGATAGTGATATGTGTGCTAAGTCGTTGGCACCTTTATTTAATACTGACACGTAGATGCCTGCTTTGCATGTCAGGCACTCATCTTCAAATGGATTATGACCAAGACAAAAACATGGGAATTTCTTTTTTAATTTCTTCTGTGAACTTACATTTCAGCATAGCTGCAGATGCCAGACACATGTGATGTGCCTGTGGTAAACAAGGAGATTTTAAGGTACTGACCAATTAAATTTTTAAAGAGAAGGCTATTGACCAATGAGGGTAAATGTATAGTCATACCGTGCACCCTGAACCTTTTATGCTTTACTTCACCACTCCCCCCACTTACTACATTTTTATCAATTCCTGTCAGCTTGCACAGTTGCCCTGAGAGAGGAAACAGTCCACCTTTGGTGCCAGTCTGGTGGTTCCAGAGCCCGAGTCCAGTGTTAGTAGTAGTTGCATTTAATTGGGGAGGTATTGTCTAAAGTGAGTTTTTAGTCTTTATTTGAAGATGGATAGTGAATCAGCTGTTTTGATAGAGACTGGAAGGTCATTCCACCAGGAGGGAACAATCCAGGAGAAGGTTCGAGTCAGCGATTTCTTGCCTCTGTGGTGTGGCACCACGACATGACTCCAAGATTCCTGGTTGTTCTGGATGGAGTAATTGTGGATGATCCAAGTTGTGGTGTTGGTTTTGCCGGAATTACTAGTAGTTCAGTCTTGGCAGGGTTGAGTTGAAGGTGGTGAGCCTTCATCCAAGTTGAGATGTCCATTAGGCAGGCTGTGATGCGAGAAGCAACAGTAGTGTCCTCTGGTTGAAAAGAGAAGTACAGTTGGGTGTCGTCGGCGTAGCAGTGTTATGAAAACCTGTGTTTCTTGAAGAAAGACCCTAGTGGAGACATATAGATAGAAAAGAGAAGTGGTCCAAGAACAGAGCCTTGAGGAACACCAGTGATGAGGTGATGTGGCCTCGAGACCTCACCCCTCCAAGACACCCTGAAGTATCTACCTGAGAGGTATGAGGTAAACCACTGAAGTGCAAGTCCAGAGATATACAGAGTAACAGAGAGTAGAGCAGTCTCGGTTGAGTGGCCGCTTTTGAAGCCAGATTGGTTGGTGTCCAGTAGGTTGTTCTCTGTGAGGAGAGTAGAGAGTTGCTTAAACACAACTCGCTCAAGGGTTTTAGATATGAATGGGAGAAGGGATACCGGTCTGTAGTTGTCCAGAAGAGCAGGATTTAGAGAGTGGGGTAACCTAAGCCTGCTTAAAAGCTGTGGGAAAAATACCAGTGTGAAGGGATTTATTGATGATGTGAGTGAGCATCGGAGTTACAGAGGAGGAGATGGTCTGGAGAAGGTGAGTGGGGATCGGGTCAAGTGGACAGGTAGTAGGATGGGAGGAAAAGATTAGATTTGAGAACTCTCAGAGAGGGGAGAAAGATGACAGAGGATCAGAAGTGAGCACGGAGTGGTTGTCAGATTGAGGTGAGGAGAATTGGCTGCTGATTATAGTCCATTTTGTACATTAAATACACTAAATTCTGGCTTGTTTACAATGTGCAGAATAATAATATTCACAAAACATGGATTTTGCTCTTATTTTTATGCCCCTAAACTTTGAAATAACCTTCCCAGCCATCCCAGTTTAGCATTCAAATGCAATTAAATCTAGAAAAATGCAATTAAATCTAAATAAGGAATAAAGTGTTAGTTTTTCACTTTATTCCTTATTTAAAGGGAATTCAAGAGACTTTCAATGTCACCATCCAGACAAAGGCACTAAATTTACAATAAATACTGTGGGAAAAAAAACAAGTAAAAAAGGAGCAACACAAGAATATAGAAAATAATAGAACCTAGAAGGACTTGACAGGGACTAGACAAGACAAAGGCACAAGACCAAACAAACAAGAGGGAAGAAAGCCATATTCAGTTCAGCCTTCAACACCTTAATCCCTACACTCCTCCAAACCAAACTGAACCAGCTCTCTGTTCCCAGCCCTATCTGTCAATGGCTTTCTGACAGATATGCAACAGCTGGTAAGAATGGGGAAATTCATGTCAAGCAACCTTGGCTGCCTTCACTGCCATACGAAAGAATAATTATGTGACGTCGTCATATGGCATCTGAACACATGCGGAACCATTTACTGAACACACAGACTGACAGCTATGGCGCAGATTCTGCCTTATATGTTTGAGTCTGAATCAGAGGAGACACTGAATTAGAGGAAGAACCTGTTCAGCAAAGACTGGATTTAAACGTTTATCAATGGTAAGTTATTTGGAATGTTTGTTTAAACGTTTTCAGCGTTACGTGCCACAAAGTTCTCCCGTCATAATAAAGTTATAGCCACTACATCCATTTGGACATTTATCCCTTGCATCATCAAGAATCAAGACTTTATACGTACTATAGTGTAATTAGCATGACAGCATAATTGGACCAAAGGTTTATCATTATTAAATGTTGTGCATTCGCCTGAGCCATACAGTCACTGTCATAATGAGTAACACTCAAAGAGAACATAAACATATAACAATATACAAACATATATATCTTTATACTTACTATATTTATTTTAACATATGGCCGTTTGTCACTCAGAGAAAGGGACAGGCAGACACAAGGTGACCCACTGACTAACAGTTTGTAATGAGACTAATCCACATATGGTTGAACAAAACAGAATAAATAGAGTAAGAAAGTACATCACTGCAATAATAATTTAGTTAAGCAAATCAAGCAGACATCATTTTGAATCATACCCAGGGGGTCTATGCAAAATGTTTTCTGTTACGTTTCATTTTCGTCAGGAGGGGGTGAGTGAGAAGCTTATTGCGCAATAAGCCCCAGCATTCCATCCTGAGCCGTTTTCAGGCACTCATTTTTAAAACATAAATTTATATACTTTAGAGTGAACCTAACCTGGTTGGGAGCAGCGGGGTATTCCATGAAAATCACAAATGATAGAGGCGCTTATGTGATTAAGCTTTGTTTGAACTAGCGTCAGCTTCAACTTAAGACTGAAGCTGTTCCAACACACTTTTTGCCACATTTCATCAAAGTTAGTTCCAGCCACGCTTATCAAACCTTGCGTTAACGTCATACATGAGAAACCCAGAACAACGATTATCAAAAACGCGATCACATCGCAGAAATGACAGCAAAAGTAGTGCTGATTTATTTTTTAATAGCGCTGAGCAAAAGCTCATTTTGAAACTATACAAAGATTACAGAAGCACTATTACAAGGAATAGTAGTACTGCTACAATTGCCAAGGTAAGAAAGGTGGCTAAAATGTGTGCGTTAACTTGAATATCAATGTTTAATGTTGTATGTTTTGAGTATGTGCTGATTGTTGCATCAAGCATGACTTGTCAGTGGCGGAGAGGCATTGTCACAGTCTATGACGTGAGAGACTATCGAGATTTAACATGAGCACTCAATTATTTTTACTCATTTAAGCAATTATTTTGATTATTATATAATCAAAATAATTGCTTAGGTTAGTTCAGAAGCATGTTACCCCTTTAACTCAGCTCGGATTCCTGTTAGCGAGAGTGATAGAACCAAATTCTCGGTAAAACTAGCAAGGCTTATAGAAGTTAGCAGGAATTTGGAGTTAGCAAGCTTAATGGAATAACCCCCAGGTTAGTTCAGAGGCATATGTTACCCCGGTAACTCTGGGATTCCTGTTAGCTAGAGTAATGGAACTGGAGTTAACAAGCTTCATGGAATATCACGCAGGTTACATTTTACATTTATCCATTTGGCAGGCGCTTTTATCCAAAGCAATTTACAGTGAACTCATGGAACACATAGTTTTTATTAGGACTTGCCTTCTCCTAGGATTAAACCCACAACCTTTGCGGTGTTAGCACATTGCTCTACCAGTTGAGCTAACAGGAAGGTTTTCTTCGTTTGTTTTAACAGTTAAAATGAGAACATATTCGTTTTGATGTGTGTACGGCTAGCGTAACAATGTAAACAAATGTTAGCAGCATCCATAGATTTAGCGCTTAGCACAGATAACAATATAAAACAAGAGAGTAACTTCTCTGATTTATTTCAGAGTGTTGATACGACCCGCTTTCTTCCCCAGGATACAAGAGAGGCTGTCGGATGAATCTTTAGGAAACCCAGTCTAGGGGAACAACACTTTTGGACTACAGCACAGAAACAGAGTTAATTCAGTGTCCCACTTTTCTGCATGAAAATAGCTTGTGATTGTAATCGAGTTTCCTGTAAAAAAAAGTTGTTTTATATTATGTGTTTAATTCTTCAAGATAATCTTCACTGTTATCCTGTTTGTCAATCAATTACATAATTACATTGTTTTCTGTTTAGAATGAATTAACACTCAACTTTGTATTAATATTTATTCAATATACATTCAGAGCAGCTTCACTTTTAGTTTAACACCAGTCAAGTCTAAAGATTAACATGCAAACCTGAAGCCTCCGTTCATAAACAGTATTTACATAAACTATAGTTAGTATAAAGTCTTGATTCATGATGATGTAAGGGATAAATGTCCAAATGGATGTAGTGGCTATAACTTTATTATGATGGGAGAACTTTGTGGGCATGTAACAAACATTACAAATAACTTACCATTGAGAAAAATGTAAATCCTGCCTTTTCTGAACAGGCTCCTCCTCTAATTCAGTACCTTTCTCTGATTCGGCTCAAACATATAAGGCTGAATCTGCGCCATAGCTGTCAGTCAGTGTGTTTGTGCAGTAAATGGTTCCGCATATGTTTAGAAGCCAGGAGACAACGTCACATAATTATTCTTTCGTGTGACAGTGAAGGCAGCCAATCAGCGTGAAGTGCTCCGCATATCATTATCAGATTGTCAGAGCCCCTCCAGCGGCGCAGAATTTGCACAGATTGCTCAAATTCACCCGTTTAATAGCCCCGCCATAAAATCGTTTTTTAAAAAGAGGTTTTTATACTGTCATTGCCTCCAAGAGGAATTTGGGCCAACAGAGGAGGTCCTGACTGGTGGTTGGGCCCTCTGAAGGGAGCCCCACCTGTGGTGCAGTGTATTATACTGCACTACACAGTGTCCGCTGTTCCCCAGGACCCTCTCGAGGCTCTGCTTTTAACCCTGCCACCTCCGGTGCTTCAGGGCACAGGAACCTCATTACAGCATCTCTCCAAGACCCTGCTCCGAAAGGTAAAGCGGCCAGGAGGTTCGCAGCTTCTACATACCTTGAGAAACTTTTTGGCAGCGTGGAAGCTACTTCCAGGGGTATCTCAATAGGTTCTGCGAACTAAAGAACACGGATACAGAATTCAGTTCAGGTGGAGCTCACCTACTTTCTGTGGGGTCATACTAACATTTACATTCATGCATACATGCAAGCGACTTACAAATGAAGGAACAATAGAAACAGTGCATCAACTGAAAAAAAAACAACAATCTTATAAGCATGGTACCATTTTCATTAGACTAGTATAGAGTAAGCAAACAAGTGCAGTTGTCCCACCCCACTTTTTTAAAATAGACAGAGCAGAGAGAGGTATAGACGAAACGGAAAAAAGAGAGAAGTGTTAGTAGTAGTTGATTTTGCACTGCACTGCACCACAAGCATTGCCTAGAAATGCTTGCGGTATTTCAGGCTCTGAAGTTTTTTTTAGCAAACTTAAAAGAAAAGCATGTGTTGATGCGCACTGACAACACTTCAGTTGTTGCATATATCAATCACCAAAGAGGTCTGCAGTAGTGCTCCCTATACAGGTTGGCGCACCAGATTTTGGTCTGGGCTCAAAACTTCACTTTCTCAGAGCAGTTTATATTCTTGGTCAATGCAACGTAGGAGCAGATATGCTGTCAAGGCAAGGAATGGAGACTATATCCCAAGGTGGTGAATCAGGTTTGGATGATTTATGGGCAAACCCAAGTGGACATGGTTTAGATGTGGCCGAGGCTACATCTGTAAACATTCCCTCCAATCTCTCTGCTCCTGGCAGTTTTGAAAAGAATATGTCAGGATACGGTATCTGTGCTCTAC
Source organism: Yasuhikotakia modesta (assembly GCA_036877545.1). Lineage (NCBI taxonomy): Eukaryota > Metazoa > Chordata > Actinopteri > Cypriniformes > Botiidae > Yasuhikotakia > Yasuhikotakia modesta. The sequence goes on from JBAJNP010005467.1 coordinate 27,820, forward strand.
AGTATCTGAGGCCCTGAGTGTGATCTTGTGTCCCCCCATGGGACTTGGCTGTAGTGTTGAGGCTTTATGTGCTCCCTTCTAGCTATCACCTCTCTGAGAAGAGTTGGTGACCTTCAGACCCTTTCTGTGGCCTCCACTTATTTAGACTTTGCGCCCTGTTTGGCCAATGTCTTTCTCTACCCATCAGTGCCAAAGTGCCGACTCTATGGCCGGTCATACTCCAAGCCTTTTGTCCTCCCACTCCAAGCCTTTTGTCCTCCCTTTTGTCCTCCCACTGGGGATAAAGTCCAGGAAAGTCTTAACTGTGTGTGTCCTGTGCAAGCACTACACACCTACGTCCACAGAGCTGCTCTGTGGAGGTGGTCTGTTTCGGCCCACACTGTTTCGGGGTCAACCTGCTTCGAAGCAGACTCTTAGCCACTGGATCGTCAATGCCATTCGCATCCACCCTGTCTGTGATGCCATGCCCCGCAATCAGTGATTTGACACACCTGTATCAGAGAGCATAAAAGCTGGTAGCGTTCCCATAGTGTTTGGAAGCAGTGTCTCAAACCTCGATCAGGGAACAAGGGTTACATACATAACCTGAGATGTTTTTTGCTTTGATAAAAAGTGTGCAGCCTGTGTGTAAACAACATTGTTTGACATCAACATCTGTTGACAAGATCTATCTATTCCTGTTGACCTGGTTGACCTTGATATATGTGCTGCAGCATCCTGGAGCAGCAACACATTGTAAAGGGTTAATATGACAAGTCCAAACTTGATGAGGACTGCTGTTTTATCTGCCTTTAAATTACAGGTGGGTAGGTTGAGGGCATTACACTACTCCCTTGTGACTCTGTTGGTATTAGTTCCAGAATAAGACTGGTGACAGTCTGAGTGAGGTTAACATACATTGCACCTGCGAACCTGGGGAGCAACGAAAAAATTGATAATATACGACACATGACTGAATCAATGCGGCCTGTGACCCTTATGGATTCAGTGTTGGTAAAGGTTCCCCCTCACGAGCAGTTTGACTGTTTTTCTCCTATAAGCCAGGACGCTCAATGGATTTTTTCTCAATTGTCTGCTTTTTTACTGAGAAATGACATCTTTGAAATCTTTCAGTCTGGGTTTAGACCACATCATAGTACAGAAACTGCTCTTGTCAAAAT
>JBAJNP010005468.1:0-28975 GCA_036877545.1 Yasuhikotakia modesta
AGCTTTAAATGCTGAGTGTGTAAGAGATAAATGGGGTTTTTGAGTTGACTTATGAACCGACAGTCACTGTAGCAGCTGTGACAGTGCTGACCCTCCTGTCAGCAGATCAATAGCACATGTCAGGAATAACAGAGAGTACAACCGCCCTCAGAAATCTTGCACTTTCCCATTACATACAGCAGCCTGTTGACAGTCATTACACAAACATGAAGGTATGGGAACCCCGCATTGTCCCAGAGCCTGCAGCTGATGCAACCAAAACATCTATTCATGGACAGCCGCGCTCAACCTAACCCTCTCTGACAGGGCCAAGAAGCCGAATGGCAGTAATGCACTGCTGCTGTCTCCAAATGAATCAATTTAACTGGGACAAACTGAATGTGTTTCATGGGGAGTTCATTAATTCTCTCTGACAGACAATTTTGGAAAAAAAACACTGCAGCTGCCAATATTTTTTTGTCTAAGTGAGGTCAGACGTTTGGGATTGATCACACACTGCAATACATAAAGACTTCCACAGTGCTTTAAGAAACAATTACCTCGATATCTAAGTTTAAGTTCTTAGTTTTGTCCATTAGCCTGTGCTTCTAAAAACACCACAACACTTTTTGCCGGTTCAGTTGGTGATTAGCCTAAATGACTTGATGAAACCATGTCACAGGTATTAGTAACCTGCACATATATTTTCCTAATTAAATACAGTTTCTAATTAAAGAAATGTTTACCACAGTGCTTTATTATTTTATTAAATCAGTCAGATAACTAGCTTTGGCTTTTGTGAAGATGAAATATTCTGTAACACTTCTTATTTGAAAATTATTTGCAATAAAAATAACTATTTAATTAGCACAATGCCATTCCAGGACGTGCATGGTGTCTGTGAAACTGGATTGTGAGTGTTTGTGAACATGCACAACACTAGGTGTGGATTTCTGCTTTGAATCAGACACTAAAGCCACACATAAGAACGTAACATAAGTTTATTTTGTGATAGAGAAAGCCTTTAAATGATCGTGATTGTATAGCCTTCCTGTAGCTCAACTGGTAGAGCACTGTGTTAACAACACAAAGTTGTGGGTTTGAACCTGGGGTGTGCAAGTACTGATTAAAAGGAAATGTATACATTGTCTTCACTGTAAGTTGCTGTGGATAAAATCTTCTGCCAAATAAATAAATATAATGACTGTGGAGCTTTATGTCCTGCAAACAACCTGAAGGAACCAGTGGATTTGTTGATGTTTTGGTCAGAGTTGTGCGTCACCCAGAAAATAAGCATTGATTATTTTATACAGTTAAAACTCTGATAAGAAACTGTCATGTTGGTATGATGATAAACATTATACTCCACTGGTAGTGGCATTACAGATAGCCCACAGAAATACCATAATGGTCAGACTTCAGCATAGCTTCTAAACTAAGACAGACTTGGAAGTTGACCTTGGAACATGGAAATCATTTGGATTGTAGGTGAACATTTTCTAGTGTATTTCTCCTCAGGTTGAAAGGCAGACAAAACACAAGTGTTAAGAGACAGTAAAGCTGTCTCAAAGTAAAGTTGACCTTTACATAGGTGTCATTTTGGGGTCATTTTGACCCTACCAGTTTTCGCCTTTACTTGTCGCCAGGTGTTGGTTACTTGTTGAAACCAACACCTGACAACAAGGTTTATGTATAACTCATAGAAAAGCAGAATTCACAATTCTTCATATTGTAATTTATACATGTCGAAACATCAGGTCTTTACAATGAGATAAAAGCTACTATTGACATCAACAATAGAGACAAAAATCAGGAAGAAAGTTCATCGAAGAGTGACAGAGATGACAGTTTATTGTTTAGTGACCTGTTTCCGCTTCATTCATGGTACAGTTACGGTATGTATTTTATATCAAGATAATAGATTTGTAGTAGTCTGTGAGGTATAACTTTAGAGACTGTACAATTTCTCCTGGTTATTCCTACATTCTTTTCAACTTTGGCATATTAGTACTAGTTAGTGAGTTGAATTTATTCTCAGAATATGCAGCCTGTAGCGGTTTGAACACAATAATTAATTCATGAAAAAACAATTATTTGGCGATGGTAATTTGTAAGGTAACGTGAGCTCAAAGACAGTACTCCAGCCACTTATTAAGCATACGGCACCAGGAGGGTAGTTACAATTTTTACAAGCCATTAGAGATGACGAGAAGTGAGAGAGACGAGGAACTGAGCCCAGGGCTACTGAGGGTCCTTTGCAGAACCCAAATCACATCCTGAATGTTCCCGGCAGCCATTCAAGTTTCTGGTAAACGTTCCTGTAATGAGCTATCAATGATTTTGTAATATTGTATATACGCAGTTGAGATCTCTCCTCTGGCAGAGTCTGTATGACGCTTTTGCCAAGTAAAACATTATTGTTTATAAGTGTGCCTCAAGTGGGTAAAGGACAAAAATTGTTCACAAATCTAACGGACGGGAAAATGAGTCACACACCCCAATCCTCTAATGCGTCAGCTCAAATATTAATTTACACACAAAAAAGTGTAGCAGAAGGTATTATTTACAGCTAATAGAGTCGAATTGCATAGTTTCCTTTTGCCAGTGAGATTTGTTTCTCTGTTATTCTCCAAGTCTTATATAAATATTGATAAATATTGCTTCACTCTTAATGATGCACTTCAAGTTCATGTTCATTAATTGTGTTAAAAATCATAAATTTTGTTCGAAGATGCATCAAACGTAATCATAAATAAAATGCTACAATATTCTTTTATCCCATTGTAATGTATATTGTCACACTCCCCCCTTGAACTTAATATTTTTGACCATGTTTTGGTTTCTCCCATTGTGTCTCGTTTTCGTTTATCTTCCTCAACTGTGTTTTAGTTATTGTGTTCACCTGTTCTGTTGATTTGTTTCCCCATTTAAGTTGTTCTTGTTTCTGTTTTCCTTGTCGGTTATCGTTGTTGTATCGACTTAACGTCTTTACATTTATATGTAATGGTGTGCCTATGTTTTGGTTCTCAATTGTTTTTTTGGAATAAACCATTTCTGACGCTATCTCCGTTCCTCCGCATTTTCTTAGTCGCGCAGCCATCCGTGACATATATAAGATCTTTTAGCCTGATTTGGACATGATTTTGGGGCATAGCCATAAACACATTTTTTGGAAAACTGTGGACATTCACAAGAAAAATGATTTTTATAATTACTAATGTAATTGTGGATAGAATTATGTAATGTGACCAAGCTATGTCTATATATATTTAAGTGTGTGTTTATGATTTGCAAATGTGAAAATGGTAATGTCATGTACATGAAAAATACAAAGGATAAACTTTTCAATTTAAAGTAGAATGCGGTTAGCTGAACTCTGACAAATATCAGTCCATTTAGTCTGTTCATATTGTTTTGCATTAAATTGTTGCTATTGTCATGACAATACATTTATTTTTCATGTCAGTTGTGCAAACAAATAATCAGTTAATCAATAATCAGCTTTTAATTGTGTGATACAACATTACCAGCAGAAGTGTTAACAGTTTAGGTAGATTTATGACTCATGTCTTATATCAGTCCTTGTATAAATAACCTTTTGTTATCTAAAGGATAAAAAGTAACATTAACCAAGGGTAAAATGTGAGTAAAATACAGCTTTTAAAATGAAAAAGCAATAAACAGAATTATATACAAACAATAGACTTATACAAAAATATTATTACTGTTTAGTGTTTCTTTGTAACTGTTTAATATTTTATGTGAAATATTATTATTAGCCATTAGTGTAGTTGTTAATATCATTTTTATGATGGCATGTGTTGCCTTGCATTTTCCTTTCAGTACAAGCAATATATTCAATAAAAAATAATAAAAATCTTGCAAAAAGTGGGTGAAACAAACTTATTAAAGTAGGGGGGTGGGGTGTCCCCCAAGTACCCTTTATTAACTTTCATTTTTACTGTAGTGTACCTTGGCACAATTTTATTCAAATATTATTTTTTTAGTTTATCTGTCATAGTTATGGGAGTGCATGACTGTGAATAACTGGGACAATGCTGAATCTCAGCAGGGTAACAGTTTTTACATTGGTAATGCGTTAAGTTTGGAAACAAGTTGAATCCTCTGAGACCTTCTGAGGTGATGTTTTGTCAACCTTTCTCTCAGCATACTGTTTTAAATACCCTATTCTGTCTCTCTTTGGACCTTCTTTAATATGCTTTTATTTCCATATATTGTATAATAGAATAATAACTGAAGCATGGGAATGTGCTGCTTTCTGAATTGTTGTTTTTGATTGATTTCTTCAACCTCACAGACAAGAACTCAGCAGCAGTTTACACTGTTCCCGAGCCTTTGGCTAGGGTCCAAAATGAACTTACCATTGGCAGGTGTGACAAAGCACAGCTGAAGGACAAACAACAAGCACTGAAAATGTAGGAGTTTGTGAGGAGCTCAACATATATACGGTAAGGCTGTTTTTATCAACCCTGTGCACATTTGGCCCTGTGGACTTTGAAAAACTTTTAAACACATTCTTTAAAGTCACTAGTTTAATTTCTGTGTTATCAATGTAACAGTCTGTATTGTATTTCTTTTCCTGAACTGTCATAAGCAGATGTCATTTCCATCACATTACACTCAGATCACATGTATTATGTGATGTCATCCGCTACATTTTATAAACAAGAACACATTTTTCCAGGCAAGGCTAAATGTCTAGTATTTTGTGTATCCTAAGTACAAACAATTGAATTAAAGTGTATAACTGGTCAAATTAGAGTTTGATTGAGTTTGTAAATTTTCTTTAACATGCACTTTATTGTTGTATTGTTACCTTGGTAACAGTGTAGTGGTTTGCTTATTGTATACTTTCGATTGTGTCCTTTACCAAATATTAATAATTAAAGTTGAAATAGGTTTCTAAAATCTGTTAAATAAAAATAAAATTCTGAGAAAGCTGAGAAACCGCCCTGTAAACTATTGATAGCGGTTTACTCAGGAGATTAATGGTTTTCTCCAGGTAATGTGCTTTGATATTGTTAGTTAGTAGAAAATCCTTTCATAATTCCTTTTCCCTGAAGTCGTTTTGCAATTAGTCTTTCAGAGCTTACAGTAGCTTGTGGTGTTCATGATATGTGTTCGGTAATTCTCATTAGTAGCTGTTGTTAGTGAGGCGTTTATGCATCTGCATATTGCTGTTAAGGTAAGAATTGTAAATGAATCACTGGGGTAAAAAAATTCTGCTGCAGCTCAGGTTTTGGTGTCAATGACAAAACACATAAAAGGCCTGACATTTGGGTTTATGACTGAACTTTATCTGTACTTCAGCAAACACTGAGGTCTTGTTTTATTTTAAACATTTTTGCTGACCTGTGGTGCCTTTAAGAGAATGGTTTGTTGCATCATTAATCAGTCCTTAACATCCTGACACGCATACACAGTCACTCAGTGATACTTAATTATGAGACAACATCCTCACAAGCATTCAAAGCTATTAGTTTGTTTTTCTTTTGTTGGCTTTGTATCATAGCAACTGCAAAATGACATTAAATTCTTTCCTTTTTCCTGTTATTCTTCAGCATATGTGTAGAAACGGTTTCAATTTTAATAGCTTTATTAACTTTAATAGTTTTAGTCTTTAAAATGTATTTTTAAAGGTGAAGCTGCAAACTGAATCACAATCTAATTGTTTGAACAGACATATGGTAATAATGTAAAATAGCATTATAATAATATATAATATATATAATAATACATTGTAATGTTATTTTAAATAAATTAACTTGTAATTTAAATAAATAAACTTGTTTAAACAATCATTATTTTTGCAATTCTGTTTAACACTAGCTTGACATGCTTTTTAAAACTGTAGAAAGTATTTCTTTTAGCTGCTTTGCAAAATCAAAATGTCTTTCAAATAATAATGCAGCGTTAGTGCACCTTATAAACACCTTGGAGCAAAAGTTTACTGGTAGTTCATCAGATAAACAGCTGCTTAATGATATTACCTGAGGAGTGCTAACAACACCATCCTTTAAATAATCTGGGGAAATTAAACAAAATGAGAAATGCTTTTTGAAGTGAGTGAAAAATGAACCACAACACTGCTTAGCATCACGAGAGGATTTTGTATGAAACAGTTGACACCTGACTGCTCTAACAATACACAAAAATCTATCAGCAACAGACAGTGGCAACCTTTTCTAGTTAAGGGGTCTGCAAGACTAGTTACCACAGGGAGGAAGAAATGGGGAAACGGGATCGGTTTGATGAAACTGTCCGCTCATTAAAGAGAACAGGCATTAATCACCAGTCAGCGCCAACCCACAGGTCCGTGTGCGGAAGGAGCTCAGCGAGGCGTTGAGGTGTCCGGGCACTGATTAGAAACATGCAGCCTGACGGGAGCGGAGGGGGCTGTTGAGAGACCGCTTCCATTAATTGCAAATTATTTATATGTCAAAGTTCTTATCAGCTAATTTCAACAGCAAACACGCTCCTGTTAATTCCATCCGGAATAACAACACAGTTCAGGACAGATTGGTCCCTTTTTAGTTTGCATTTCCAAAAGTTTCCTTGCAAGTGCTAATTGTGTTCTTTTGGGAAAAATGTTTTTGGCAATGTGGCGATGTTTTTATTTTATAAAAATATTTATATGTCCTGTAAATGTTTTGATGATCATAATAGGTCATAATAATAGAATTAAGTGGATGTTTAGATTTTCTAAAGTAAATTTGTTCTTTTCTAGTAATTGGATTGATAAAGTATGTGGTTGCTATGGTGTTCTGAGTGTTTATTACATGTTCTGGGTGGTTGCTTACAGTCCCAAGGAGATACACAAAGAAATTCATCCCTTGAGATTCCTATTTATCTCAATGGCAGTTATTTCTCTTGTTTAATGTGCTCTCAGTCTGAAAAACATTATGAAATACACATAGAACATAATGAAATATCTATGTTTCATTTGTTGACCAAAAAAGAAAAAATGGAACAAACCCTTATAAGAGCAACATAAATCATTGTCTTCCCCAAAAATCTAAAGATACCATCTGTACGGTCTGCCTGGATTCAGCTGAGCACTGGAATATTTCATTATTATATCCCACTTTGTCTCACAGTAACCAGATGTGGAAAGCAGAGTCATTCTGACAGGACTGTTGTAGCATGAAATCCACCATAGAGTGGCAGAGATTTTGATGCAAACTTGTACTTGATATGTGCTTACAGGTTCTTGGTAATGCAGTATATTCAAAACACAGGACATGCTAATTAGTTTTGTCGCAAATGACATACAAGATTAAGTCAAAATTGAAATCATTGTTTATTTACCCATATTTCATTCCAAATCTAAATGACATTTATATAGGGCTTGTTGAATGCTCCAAAAAGCTGATACATGTATATTACACACATAATCCAAACAACTCCAGCAGGGTTAATGCATATCTTATGTGTATTAACCCTGATATGTATTATCTTGTATCTGTATGATCATATTAAGCAAAACAATAGGTGGGTGTAAACTTTTGACAAACATATTAGGGCCTAAACTATATATGAAGGCATGCCCATTTCCTGTGTTTAGTGACTAGTCTTTGATATGGTACAGTATGGAACACACCATTCCCATGTGTTTTTTTTTGTATAGTACTTTTCCCAGTTCTAAAAAGGTCACTGTAACTTTTTGTTTTCATCTATGCCTTTGGCAGAGGCCTATAAAAAGTAACACATGGTGCTGTCAGATATTTGCATTTTACTAATACGTTCATATCCAGTGAATGCAGTGACCTTGGCATTGCTTGTTCAAGAAAAAACTTTAGCACAAGCAATGTAGGACAAGCATTTTTATACAAAGTCATCACATTTGTGTTTCGTAAACAAGAAAAATTAAATCTAGAATAAAATCATACAGGTATAATATGTAACACCATATTATAAAATAATACGAATTTGGACATAATTTAAAGTCTATATTATGTTAAAATAATACAGACAGACAGACAGAAAGAAAAAAAAGGGATCCTGTTAAAAATATATGGGGCTTATATTTAATGGTTTGCCATATGTTCTCCACTTAACCAGAGACATTATGCTTGAATGGGTGGAATTGCGTAGGGTCGTGCGGAAACTCCTAAAATCCCTGGAGGGAGAAATGAAATCCTAAGCAGTTAATCCTGTCAGTAGCATTCAGGATAAGCATATTACGGTTCATTTTGGCATACTGAAGTAGACACTGCACTCTCTCTGTTTCATAATTCCATGACTAAAGTCAGGCTTACCAGTATTATTTTATGGAGCTTCGGTCTAATAGTTGCCTACTTTTCAGTACAATAGTTTTTTGATAAGGTAAATATTAGATATGTTTCAAATGTGTAAGCAGCCAAAGACAGATCGCTGTTCCATGGCAAGAATTGGAGATGACAGTCTTACTGTGGACTGAGGAAATATTTGATGGAGGTTTATAAATTATGAAGCCAGTCAAAACAAAGCACAAGACTAGATCTGTGATGTGTGAGGATGTATTACATGGCAGTGTGCTGGAAGCTGAGCGGAATTATAATTATATTCTGAGAAAAATATGACTGATGCTTGCTCGGGCTAAAGTCTCCAACACAATGTCTGGGTTTTGTGGGGTGTTGGTATGCTGTTAATAAGGTTGTGTTGAATGTTAGCATGTTGCTATGCAGTTGCTAATTGAGTGCAGTGCAATAATTTGAGGGGTTGAAAGCATGTTGGAGTTTATAGGATTTGCAGGTTATTGCTAACATATTCTGGGTGGTTAATCAGTAATAAAACACTTACCTGAAGTGGTAATTGCAAGCGCCAGTAATAATCATCATCATTATTATTGAAGAAAAGAAAGAATTTCAACATTAATTATACAGTACACTTAAAGCGGGGTCATCTTTGTGTAGCAAGTTCAGACCCACAGAATGTTCAGACCTACTCTCTTCTGTCTGAAATCTTTGTTGGCATTCTGTGAGTCTGGGGCTTTGATGGAAGAGCAATACAAGTTTCTCTCAAGCAGGGCTTCTCTGCCTGGGACAGTGAGCTGAGGGCAGAGCCCAATCCTCACCAGGGCTCATAAATGTTTGACTGATATTCTCAATGTTGTTGGCCCATGATCACAAGACAATGGCTTACAGCTGTGGCTTTATGGAATAAAAGGGCATGTCTAACATCTCCTGACATTGGAACACACATAAAAGTTAACCAAAAATGTATAATATAAAAATGGAGACTTATCTGTGAGGATTATCTTGAGATTGTGCCTGAATCTCACACACAGAATCTTAAAAGATCTCTTTACTCTAATGAAGTGCTGTTGGACCATGTCCAGTACTTGTTTGGTTATTTTTGCTACAAATATATTATAAATTAAATACAAAGTTTATCTTGTTATTGTAAAAATACCCAAAAATAATTACTCTAGTAAAACTGCATAAATACCAACAATCAAAATAAGAATTAATATCTATTAATCAAAATGATTTTAAAATCTATTAATCAAAATGATTAATAGATTTTAAGTTTCTTCAGTGCTAGAAAATAAAATCCTTTTATTGCTTTACTATAAATTTTACCTTAATAACAAAATAGTCATATGTAGTAAGTAGTCTGTGAATTTTGGAAACATTCTTGTTTCCAAAATAAATGTTTGTATGCCGTGTGAAATGTGCTGTGCTGTGCATATTAAAAGGTCAATTTATTAAATTACATTCTCTTATGCCACATCAAGTACTCCAACTTCAAGCTTTTTGGCACTTTTTAAACCTTGTTTAAAAACAGTCATTATCTTTGCTATTATTCTTGGTGATGTTAGTGGCATAAAAATTACACTCTTCACCTTAACAAGTAAACTGCTATAAACCCTTTATTATAACGATGCCTCCTTGTAACTTGTGCTTTTGCTTTGTTTATCATTCTCAATGTAATGAAATAGCTTATGAAGTCTCTTATAATCACATTGGCCAGAAACTGATTGGGGTACGAGTACACAACGTAGTCCACACAGACAAAGACATTCAATTATTTTTAGAGACGGTCTAAATTTGATTGCATTGGCTTTTTTCATGCACTACACAATACAGCAGTGGCCCTTAGAAGTAATTTTGCTGGAACTAACGAGCAGAAAAAGGGAGGTGGGCACTCCTCACATCAGCTAAAGCAGCTTTGATGAATGACCGCTGTCCCACGGCACACGTTGTCATTAGCCTGACACCAGATAAATCTTAACACCAGTTAAATCTTAAGAAAATGGAAAATTGATTTACCCCAATTTTGCTTTGGAGCAAATGTTAAATTCCCAGCAAACCAGCACCACTGCATAAACATTGCAAGAGAAACTGGTATTTTTCTGTATACTTGTTATCTTGTATAACAATTTCAGCAATGTGGACTAAATTAGGTTACGAGTTAGCGTGTGCTTTATATGATATGGAAAATAAACATTGAATGAACAAAGCTTTGGAAGACATACTAAATCTTTTCAGTCAAATAACAGGTTCTGTGTGTTTGTTCTAAACATAACAGACGTAGGCATTGCATGGGCAATAAAAGCCAAGTCAGCCAAGCCAAGTCAGCCAAGCCAACAGGGCTGGTTGGTTCTTCAAGACATACAGTATATAGATCTATTGTTAATCTGATACACACACACACACACACAGTGTTTATGAAGATTCTCTATAAATGTAATGTTTTGTATAGTGTACAAACTGTATATTTAATCCCTAACCCCACCCCTAAACCAAACGCTCACAGAAACCTTTTATGTTATGTTTAAATTACCAAAGGTTCACTATTATTATGTTTAGAAGCAATTTTACTTTATAAAAGATACAAGAATTGTTTACATAGTTAAACACCTTATCCAATTCATTCTATATGTTTATTTCCTCGTAGACCCATTCAAACTCTCTTTTTCTGCTCTCTCTCTCTCTCTCACACACACACACATATACACACACACAGTAATAGTCATAATCTACCCCTTTAGAGAAACGTTTCCAGCGGTTTATAAACAAAGATGGGTAGTTGTCACATTTTTTCTCCAGGGAATGTTTGTCAGATTGGGTTACTGTTGAAAGTCAGTTTCTGTAGATACAAACATAGGCATATGTGGGTCATGTTGTCAGACTATATAGGTTGTCACAGTTTCAGCTTGCTATCAACAGCATGTCTGTATTTCAATGTGTTATTAGTTTGTGGCTTTTCAGCTATTTTTAATATTAAACCAGTGATTAAACATAAAGAACTCATCAATAATGAAATATCACTAAAAACTGAAAGTGTAATTAATAAATTCCAACACAATACAATAATTTGCAGCACATTTTGAAAATCCCCTTGCCAAAAAACCTTGCATTGCATAGTTTTACTGCATTGTTATTTAACTGTGTGTTACTTTTGAAAATGAAGTGATCATTTTCATATTATATAACAAATCCTCATTAAAATACCAGCATTAACAGTGGGTGTTTAAAACCAACATATTAAAATGTGTAGTGTGTTTTTTTTCAAAACCATACAGTTACTGTTTCTGCCGGTATGAAATGTCATTGTGTGAAGTCCTCTATACACAATAACAATATTAATGCTGACTATTTATATAACCCTAAGACCACAAGAAGGATTAGGGCAACAAGTGCGAAAGTATCAAACAATACAACAGTTCCATCTAGTGTTTAGTTTTAAGACCAGAAAACAAACAAAAGCAAGAAATTGATTATGGCCTTGAAAGACTTCAGAGCACAAGTATCTCTGAAGGACATGTTTTTCCTAAGGGGTTACAAAAGAAAAAAAACTTATGCTGAGTCATTTGTTCCTGAATTGTTCTGCAACTCAAACTGATAAAAGTGTACCTAATTTTCTCATAATGCTCTTAATGCAGATAATGAAAAATTAAGAGATTTAAAAATTAAAGCTTCTTGTAATCATTTCATTTGCATTAGGTTTTTACTTTAATTTTTTAATTGCAATATCTAATTTCTTTAATTTATGATTATGCAAGTAATAAAATATGCATAACTACTAAGAAAAGATCTAATGTAATCATTATGAGAAAATTGAATTACCAAAGACAGCATGTGTTTGCAATGGTCACAACAGATTAGTTTACAACATTACAACTGCAATAGACTTTGAAAAGGCACTATTGGTGCTTAGTACAAAAACATTTTTAATTTCTTTGTTTATTTCACATTGTGCCAACCATCACTGGCACACATTCAAGTGCTATTTGTTTATCAATATCAATTGTACATTTGCAGCGCCTTGTTTCTGCGTGTCAGTGCCAGTGTGGGTTGCACAGCTTGAAGCCCCTGGCAGCTAAAGGCCCTTCATGTGGCATTGGTCCAATTGTCCTGATGCATTAACTTTAACAAATGCTAATAAATAAAACACAGCAAATGCTATAAAGTCACAAATTCACTTCTAGAATTCTTTAATGTACAGTAGTAATAGTAATAATTCGGGTGAATTCAGGTGCTGAAAACAAACATACACATAATGCACATTTTCAGGAGTCAAATCAAAATATATTTAAACATCATTGAACAATAAGTTTGTGAGGCTGTTCTATATTCAAATCCTGTGGTCTTTCAATTTCAAAGATGCTGATCTTAAATAGCTATAAGCTATATGAGCTTACAGCTAGCATTACATATACCTTACATTATTTTAGCTATTTAATAAGGTTTAACTGTCTGATTTTAGCTTTGCCTTTGCAACTTGTTAACTTATTTGCCCTTAATGAAGACCATATTACCTGAAGCACATGAATACTGACAGGTTTACAAATGACAGACAGTGTGGTTTGTGATTAGTGAAAATATTTATTTATAAATATTTATTAAATATTTGTATTGTTACCTTTAGAATTTAGAATTTAATTGTACATTTAAATGTATGAATTTTGGATATTACTTATTCTAAACCATTAGTGTTGCCAACGATTTTAAATGAAAAAGTAGCTAAAGTCTGCTTAAATAATTGTTAAACGTCGCTAGATGATGTCATATCTTGATTTGCATATTCATGACGCCACAGTACCGTCATTTTATTCTATTTAGTGTTGGCAGTTTACAGTGGTTTGCCTTGTCTCTTAGTCCTTAAGCTTACATACTTAACAAATATACATAAAGGTAAAGACAGAAGCTATTCAGTGACATATGTACAGACATATTTCTAAAAGAATCATCGTTTTTCTTATTTGTTTCTCTTACAGAGCGCGCCTTTGTCTATGCGTGCAATACAGTCTTGTCCATAAAGTCGCAACTATGATTTAAAAAATCGCTAAATAAAGTTGGGTTTAATTTGCCAAGTTGGCACAACATGTCAAGGGCCGTTTGCCTTGTGAACGCGTCAGATGACGTCACCTGGGGAGGCTTTTGTTTTGATAGTGACGTGACCAGGAAGCGCTTCACTCACAGTGCCAACGTCACACTCGGTCAGTTAGCGATCGTTGCTGCTCTGTATATACTGCGGAGACGACATCAAATGCAGGACTTTACCGCAAACAAACCACGTCGGAATGATAACGTAGTTGCATGCTTGAAATGTTAATAGACTTTAACAAACTTTAACAGATTTGTTGATTTTCCTGTTTATTTAAAGGTTGCATGTGATGATTACATCAGTTGCTAAGCGTGACGTGATTATATGATTGAAGTTGAGCAACATCATTTTGATAATCGATCGGGTCAATGTACCAAGAGACAAACGGCCTCCATATCAGATCTTTAGCGGAGGTTTGTGTTTGTTCTTATGAACTGAACAGACACACGTACGGCTCACTAGCTAACTGGCTAATACACCAATCCACGTTGTAAGGCAACGTTAACATCAAACATAGACCGATTGCACAGGGTTTGTTTTTAAACCCTTTAAAGTGACCCTCGGGATCTGTGGTGGTTTACTAACTCGTCCGTGGTGGTCGTGTGAAATGGATGACTTCAGCTCCATCAGTCTTCTGTCTTTGGCCATGTTGGTTGGCTGTTATGTGGCTGGAACTATTCCTCTGGCTGTCAACTTCTCTGAGGTGAGTTTAGGCCTGAATAGCTTTTCTACAGGATCTTATTTAACATGGGGTGCCAAACATAGATCATTGCTACAGGGTTTAGTTATAGGTTGACTAGTTGGTTGAGGTGAGTTTAATAGGGTTGGAACTAAACTCTGCAGGAGCAAGATTGGGCAACTTGGCTAACAACTTTTCACACTAGAAATATGTAAATCTTGAGTGCTGGTTGTAATACCTGTCTTAAGTTTATACTGTAGACACAAACTGTTTAGTTAGACTACCACCCACCTGGGCCATATTGTCTCCAAATGCTCCAAACAAGAATGATTTAGGTCATAAGACACTTCTGTAGATCATCCTACAATGAGTGTTGATAAGAAAAATAAACCCCAGCTTTCATTGTCTTACCAATATACTGTATGTCTGTCATTATTGATAAGCCTTTTTGATCATCCACCAAACACTGAGAAACACGTGTTTTAATGGTCTTACTGTACTGGTTTTGAGTTTATATCTTTGATAATGTGCTCTGCATGTCTCTATGATGGTATTTTAAATGTACACAAAGAAAGCCCATCTATTGGTCAAGCACAACTGAGATTTGATTTGATCCTTAGGAGAAGCTGAAGCTGGTGACAGTGTTGGGCGCAGGACTGTTATGTGGCACTGCATTAGCTGTCATTATTCCAGAGGGAGTCCATGCGCTGTATGAGGAAATGTTGGAAGGTGAGATTCAGGTTTGCTTTCCAATTCATTTATTGATTCATGAACTGTAATTTGAAAAAAGAATGTCCTGAACAAATAAAGGAATGTCAAACTAAATTTCCAAAACCATGCTTAAATATTGAGTTCTTCCTCTGCTAATCCTTGGCTAGTTGTATATTATCATCTGACAGGGCTTTGATGTGTGGTATGAATGTGCTCCACAGCTGTAACTGTTTATGTTGTGTTAAAGATGCACACAATCATGGTCATGGAAAAGTGGAGGCAGGGGTGTCCGATCCCAAAGTTGCAGAAGGAGTCGTAAGGCCCAGTGGTGAACATGATCATGGACACGAGCAGCTCCACGCATATATTGGCATCTCTCTGGTGCTGGGCTTTGTCTTCATGTTGCTGGTGGATCAGATCGGAAGTTCTCACATGCACAGCAGTGATGGTAAGCTTGTTTGACTTGTAACTATACCACATGTTGCAATGTTTATCAGTTATAATACCTGAATCTATACCCTCTTAGATCCAGAGGCAGCAAGGGCTGCTAGCTCTAAGGTCACTACCACGCTAGGTTTGGTCGTCCATGCTGCAGGTAAAACAAGCATGTTGCAAGTTTTAACCTAATGTTTCTCTTGTATTGTGCTAGTGATAGTAGTTATGTCATTTTTAATTTGGTAATTATGTCTTCTCTAGCTGATGGGGTTGCCCTAGGAGCTGCTGCATCCACCTCTCAGACCAGCGTTCAGCTCATCGTATTTGTGGCCATCATGTTACATAAGGTACAGTGATTCTTAACGCATGTCCTGTGCAATACATGTATATATGTATGCAACTTAGTACATTGAGATGCACAAAACACTGGCAATAACCTGTATGTAAATGTTTAAGTTAAACATTGATTTTGAATACTGTTTAAAGTGCAGTTCTGCTATGTGTTTATTTTCACAGTATTTTTTTGTTATTCAGTTGTTTAAATATGTCTAAACTGGCCCAATACAATTATGTGCTGTTATGGGCTTTATAGTATTTATTAGTGTAGTATTACAAAAATGCATTTCTTCATGTAATGAAGTCTTTTCCACTGGTTTGTTATTAGAGTGTTTCTTGTCTTTCAGGCCCCTGCTGCATTCGGGCTCGTCTCTTTCCTCATGCATGCAGGCTTAGAAAGGAACCGTATCCGGAAGCATCTGTTAGTCTTTGCCCTGGCTGCTCCTGTTTTGGCCATGCTTACATATGTAGGACTCAGTCAGGTACGTTCAGGAAGTAAACAAACCAAATACAAGTTGTTTAGTGACAACTTGGATGTTCAGTGACAGTTTTGTTTAGTCTGTTTTAGGCCGTTAACATTAAATGGCATATAACTAATTTAAAAATGACATATAAATTTATGATGCACTTAAAAGATTTTATATAATTATATAACCCATAGAAATGAATAGTAAGTAGTCAGCAAAATACTCACTATAGCTAGTAGTACTTTAATAATCACCGTCACACAGTCATCTAGCTTGATGTTTTAAAGCAAGGAACATGCAATAAACGTTTGATTTTTAGTAATGCTGCATCCACACCACTAGATGTCAGTGTATAGCACCACTGTCATTTTGACCAATAAAAAGCAAAAACTGACATATGTTCTTGTAAAAGTAATATTACTCTACAATAATTACAAATTAATCTAATTTGCTCCAAAGCACTCATTAACCGAGCTTCATATCGTACAAAAGTAAGATGGGTTAATATGGTCAACTAGACGTTCGACAATCAAGTTCTTTGTTAGTGAGGTCTTAAAGTTGATTTTTGTTTTTAACACAAAAACATGAACATGTGAAAATCAAGTTTGGAATTTTAAATAGTTTAAATAGTATAATATTGGAGATTATTCACCTCAGGCTCTTCCACTGCTAAATGCGGGCGATTGTGTTTCATTACACAAGCTGGCATTTACTAAAACAATGAAATGCTATGGGTTTTAACAGTGGGATGCGTGAGCATTCCTGTAACTGTGTTAAATAATTAGAGTCCTCCACTGTGTCCTAGATTTATCAATGATCTAATTCTCCATTTTCATTCTTATTCTCTTTAGAGCAGCAAAGAGGCACTGTCAGACGTTAATGCTACTGGTGTGGCCATGCTGTTTTCTGCTGGAACCTTTTTGTATGTGGCTACGGTACACGTCCTCCCAGAGGTGGGTGGAATGGGCGGCCACAGCCACTCGCCTGGGGGAGGCGGAGGGCAGGGACTGAACAAAGTGGAGGTCGGAGCTCTGGTTCTAGGCTGTCTGATACCCCTGGTGCTCTCCATTGGTCACCAGCACTAGTGCTCTTCACTTCAGTGTACCATACCTGGAAGAGTGAATGGGACTTTCAATGGCGTTGGCCAAACAAGAACCTCATGTTTCCAGTTTGAATCATGTCTCTGTCAGTTTATTGGAGCTGGTGATTGAATAGAAAAGCATTCTTCAGACAGGGGCAGGAGTTGGGAAGCGTCTATGGACTTCAAGGATGGTCGCTCTGGCCCTCCTACAAAGCACTGTGCTGATATCTTCAAATAAATCATGTATCGTGTCCAACTCATAGTTTTTTCTCCAGTGGTGCTGGGTTTTGGGGCAGTTTGGAATTTGCTTGTCATTTGGTGTTCTCTAGATTTTGTACAAAATGTGTCTAATTAATCTTTTAACATAAAAGTAAATTCCATTTCAATAATGAAACAGTCATTGTCTTTTATACTTTACATTACAAATATGTTAATTACATGTGTCCCTAAAAAGCTTCCCCAGACAGTTTTCATTATTTTTTTCATCCCTCTTTATGAGTTTTGTTTTTTAAATGGGACATTAAAAAGAAAGTGTTTTTTCTTCCTAGGTAATCAGTATGAGTCTGGATTATGATGGGAACATAAAAGAATGTATGAGCTGATCATTGTTCTACACACTTTGCTACTAACATTGTTGTTCTTTGGTCACTCAGAGTTATTTTAAGCATGTATATGATATTGAACAATATAGATATTGAACAAACTTGATCTATTTTTGGTGGTAGAAATTTTAATATTGAAAACTTTAAAAGGTCTTTTGTCAGTTTTTTTGAGGGACCACTGAAGGATCAATGTTTCCAAGACTAAACAGTTGCTTTTGACAGTCCTTTTTTATGATTGTTCAGATTTTTATTATCCAGTAGGCTTAGCTGATGGACATATTGTTCAGTTAAGTGCATGCCCAGCTTCGTCATTGGACTAATGCCATTACTCAAACCTGATTTAATCCTGGGTAAAAGGATCTTATTGGTCAGTCAGATGTTTTGTACTGTGATACCTGCTCACAGCAGAGCCTGTGTACTGTATATATGTATTCCTGTACAAATGACAAAAAAAACTCCAGGACCCTTTTTGACATCATGTTTTTGATGCTCTGTTCTTTAAGTGTAACTTTAGTTCATGTATTAAATAGGGGGTACATTGTCAAGGAGGTAAACTGTTTTCAGTTAATGATTTTGATGGTTACTTTGATAGTTATTTTATTTTCATTTCTTCATTGTCTTAACTCATCTTAAAGAAGTCAAGGTCAACTGAAAGGATAATGTAGTTTAGTGGTTGTAAAGTGTTTTCCTAGAATTTGCAATCTGGATTCGAACACTTCACGAACGACTTATAAACTTGAATGTTACTTTGCTCGCTATTAATTAAAGGTTAAAAAATCTAGACACCAGCAACTGCATATAGGTCTAGTTTACAAAGTATTGCTGTTTCTGAAAATGAGTAATAAATAGTCAATGGGTAGTTAGTCTAAATGGAAGCTGTCAACGTCTCTAGCTCCACAGTGCCCTCTATCTCTAGTGTCCAAGAACAGCATCAACCTCAAACCCACAGTGCGAACGGTACACAGACGAGCGTTTATGTTAACTTGATTCAAATGTTTCTTTCTAAAGGAAAATTTGTCATTCAGATATCCTCATGTAAATCTTATGATGTAACCTCTTGTGGAACGGATAACAGAGATTGAGCTTGGATCGTTGAACCTTTGTGCCATGCGGTTATACTTCTTTTAACCAACTGGACAGTTTTTACGATGACAGGATGAGGGTTTGGAAGCAGGACATGATGACATCATTCCACAGGAGGAGTATGCCTTATTTTTCTCGGGATTGTGAAACCTCAAACAGCTGAAAACCTCTCTGTTCATGTTGATTTTAATAAACCTTTTTTTCCATTTAAATGGGTGCAAATCGTATTTGTGTCTGTCAATGCCATTTGAAACAAGTCTTAAATAATGACTCAGATAAATAAGAAACAACCTGTCATTTGTTATTGTATTTGTACCTGTCATTAAAAAAATTTCAGGACATCTTATAACACACACTCCTCAGGAATTCTGACATTTTTTTGTATTTTTTGTTATCAGAATGAGAAATGAGATTCCAATAATAGTAACCGGCTATAATAGAGTTAATCTTTAACTATGTGATTGTACATCAGAGTTTAGATGACTGGCATTACCCTAATTAACCTATAATGAGTTTAGCAAGGTCATAGTGTGGCCGTTGTGTGCAATTGTGCTTGGGTCACAAATATATATCTACTCTTCCATGTCTAAATAAATAGATTTTTAGATTATGAAGTGTTTCCTATTAGTAGATAACAACACCAGAATAACTAAATGACTTCTGCTTTTAATACAGTAATGTGTAAAATATTTTGTTACCACTTGATAACTTAATAATATTAATGACAAAGGTTGATAAATCAGTTTAAAATCATGTAATTTTGTTTTATTTTTCATTGTATTTTAATCAAAGGTTTGTCAATATTCATGCCACATTTTACAACAATTTCTTGATGCATATTATGTAATAACTAATTTAGTTTCCTACAGTGGCTTCAGTATTCACAAATACATGTGATAAACATGTTACCCAATTCATAAACATACATGTGTAGCTAATATATTATCAAATACAAGAACACTGCGTTACATTTCCAAGACACATAATCCATTATCACATTATTGCTTATAATTGAATGCTGCCATATTCAATGGTGTTTATCTCTATTGATAGTCAATCACTGTAAACATGGTATATATATCAACATACTGTATACATCCATTGGCTGCTTGTTAATTGTTTTACATAAAAATACATCTTTAATATTAATACACACAGATTAACATGTCTTTTAGATTGTGGTGATTGTTTTTTTATGTAACGTCTCCACCTGTCAAATGCATATTTATGAAAAATGATCAGACGTCAGAGGTGAGGTAAACAAAATAAAGTAATAGCTTTTAAAATATTGCATTGACGTCTCTCAGATTAAAAAATAAAAACTATCCCAAAGCCTCTCGGTCTAACCCTCTCCAATCCCTCCCCCTCCCTCTCTGATGTTATTTCCACACTGTCCAATACAGCTAATGCCACTATTGGCAGATACATCATTCCACGTCGCTGAATTACTGGAGGACATGCTGTATGTCTGAGCATCTATGTGTGTGTGTGGGATTACTGGAGAGTTTATTTGCTACTATTTTAAATTTATTGACATTTTTACCACACCTCGTTTCCCATTTCCTGTCAAAGGGTCTGCTATGTTCTCCTCATCCAAGCCCTCCCTACACTCGCCCTGGACCTCTATGGAGCAAGCTGACTCAGACGCTCTGGACATCAGCACCAAAGTGCAGCTGCATGGGGTTCTGTGGAAGAGACCTTTCGGAAGACCATCGGCAAAGTGGTCCCGCAGGTAACACTGGGCCTTAATGGTGCACAGTGCAGAACAAAAGTAGCATTAAATGGGGTATAGATATGGGCTTTTGGATAATTTAGAGCATTTGGTGTGGATTTACAATGTACTGATTAGCATTTAGAGAAAATTAGCACAGAGCATTAGCACAAAGAAATTCAATGTGCTGTTAAGTATATATACAAATATATATGTTGTGTTTGTGTATTGTATATGTATTTATATCTATGTGTGTGTGTGTGTATTTAGACATTTAGAGATATATACATACATAATAAAGCATATTTTATGTAAATAAAAAATATAAACTAAAAAGGTTTCAGTCCGACTGTATTTAATGTTTGAATATTGTTCATGGACCCAAAGTTCTAGTAGTATCTGGTAGTAAAGGTGGTATCTGTCACTCATGAAGAGCTGTAAGATTTTACTGCTAATTTGCTGCATAGGTAAATTTATGTATTGAATTTGGGACTGTATTTTTTCATGTGTGTTGCTTTGCAGTGTAATGCACTTTAAAAGCTTTTATAGCTCAGACGGTATCCAGTAACCCTTCATTATGTACAGTACCTTACCGTACAGAGACACTAGTAATGTGCCCGTAAGTCAGATCTATGAAAATGTTCTGTGCTGCTGGTGAGTTTTCAACATTAGCCACACGAAGATCAATGTATAGACAAAAGTTATATACACAAAGTTATGTTAGCTATATAAGATCAGCCGTGTACTATTATTTGAAAATTAAGGTAAAGTTCGATGAATATTTGGTATGATATTTGGTAAAAATAAACAAAAGCATTTGAGCAGGGAATTTTTTTGTCTGCAGCGTACAGTTTTGGGGTAACATATTTGTTAGGATATATTGTTGCTGTTGGGTTTGTGTATCATTGTGACTGCGTTTGTTCCTCCATAACAGATTCTTCATCATCAAGGATAGCTTCCTGTTATATTATGCTGAGAACGAGAAAAGAAACTTTGAGACAAATCGATACTTCAACATTCACCCTAAGGTAGACACACATTTATATTTCATTGAGTTACACATTTATGGACTTAGCAACGTATTGATGTGTTTTTGTATAACATGTGTTATGTTTTTTTGACAGAATATAGTACTAATGAGATACTTGGTTTATTATGGAATCTTGTATAGTTTGTGTTTTTACATAACAGTATACAAATACTGTATGTTATCATAGCAAAACTAACAGTTTTACACTTAACTTTTGTTATTAATAATTTAAAATTATTTTGGTAATAATTATTATTTTGGCTCTTTTTTGGAGCATATTGTGTGCCATAGAGACACAGTATCAGAATCAGATTTATTTTACCAAGTACTGTATGTATACATGTACAAGAAATTTGCCTTGGCATATGGGTGCATGACAAACACAGCAGCAAAACAACAATAAAAAAGAATTGTAGAACAAAAAACACTAAACAATAATTAATAATAAATTATGTGTTGTAAGTTTACCATAACAGTATTATTTTCGTATCACTCCCTTATTAGGGTGTGATCCCATTGGGTGGATGTGTTGTTGAGCCAAAAGAAGACCAGGGCATGCCGTTTGCTATTGTAATTAACCATGAGGACTTCACTGTAAGAAAACTTTTATCCTATTATATTATACATAAATGCACTGCCTGTTTAATATACATGCATATATTTTTATCACCCCCATTTTAATTGTAAATGGAGACTGACTAAAAGCCAATATTGACTATAAGACCAGGAAACTACAAGCCTGAATTTTTTTTCCTGTTGTCTCGTACAGGGAAATATTGTCCTGGCTGCCGAATCGGAGTCAGAGCAGAGCCAGTGGGTGGAGATGCTGCAGGATTCAGGAAAAGTGTGAGTGGTCCACCAGTTTTTAAATGTTAAAATATTTGCACTTTAAGGTTTTTGATATGCTCCTGCAAGCTTTGGCCAAATGTATTTACCGTTAGAGGCCATTAATGCACTAATAGGGATTGTGACCTACAATTAGCCCTTTTTTGAGGCTATTTTTGAGGTCATCATTAATGACTGTTGTGGTGTGGATGCATTTTAATTCCTCTGAAGCACTTGGAAGAACGCTCAGCTGGGGGAGGCTATGATTGAGAGTCTGGAAGCTCAGGGTCTACAGCTGGCCAAAGAAAAACAGGAATACTTGGGTAAAGATCACTGTGTCTTTTTGCCATTCTTAGTTTTTCAAAGCTTTTCAAATAGCAAAAGTGCAATGTTTATTCACAAAGCTTTTAATAATACTGTAATCCCTTAATCTTTTACAAATGCGTACAGAATTGATAAAACAATTATAATCCCTTTTAATTCCCTTTCAATTGTTACTAAAGGCTACTGTAAAACCATAATGAATTAAAATGGAATCTCCTTGAAACAGTGTAAGCTGCTTAAATCCTATTGTCATTGAATTTTGCAGTTTGTTTATTTATTAGGTGTTTGATGACAGTGTTGACTAATTATCACAAGTTGTCACTGTTTTATTGTAGTAACTTGCAGCCGTACTGTAAATGTCTATAAATACTAGTAAGAATTATGTCTGCACATTTC
Source organism: Yasuhikotakia modesta (assembly GCA_036877545.1). NCBI lineage: Eukaryota > Metazoa > Chordata > Actinopteri > Cypriniformes > Botiidae > Yasuhikotakia > Yasuhikotakia modesta. The sequence goes on from JBAJNP010005468.1 coordinate 22,995, forward strand.
ATTTTGAAAACAAGATAAACTTAGTTAAACTATATAACAAATGTGTATTTGTTTGTTTGTACTAGATAAACTGATGGAGGAGACTGAGGAACTGTGCTTGCAAAGAGAACAGAAGGCGGTTAGATCATATATTTACAATAAACTTTACACCCACATGTTTCTGGGTTCTGTTGTAGAATATTAAGCTACACGTTGCTGTGCATGCATGTAAAAACTAAGTAATTGGTGGAGATCAATGTGTATGTGTTGATGATGTCTTTCTGTAGGAGCTGGAAAGACTGAATCAACTGCTAGAGGAAGAAAAGCAGAAGTTTGAGGAAGTAGTTCAAGAGCTGAAATCAGAACAAGAACAGATTAAAGTGTAAAGTCTCAACCATGTATTATTATTGTTGCTGTTGTTGTTTATATGAGATAAATTCAAAAGCAAAGTTTTAAACACTTTGTGTGCAGCATTGCTATAAGTAGGACTTGAAAGTTTTTAACACCTGAACGTTTTGTGCTGCTGTGTGTTGGTAGAGATATGGACGGTACCGCTCAGTGTCTGAGGGGAGTAGAAACTGAGAAACAAGAGCTTCATAGTCTCACCACACTGCTGCAAAAATCCTTGGAGGTATCAAATAATACATCCTTAAAATACTTCAGGGTCTCTCTGCTGTGAGTGGAGATGAATGAGTAAATCATGTGCAATCAGCTTTTCCGGATCTCAACAGGAAAATGTGAAAGGAAAGTGGTCTTATATCACCCTGAAGGGGTTTATTTGCAATAATGTCCGGCTTACTATACATTAACTTACCTGCTTATTACATGGCTGAGTACCAAATATATAAATGGATATTAAACATTTATTTGAGTTGAAATTATAGTATAAGCTTGCTTGTAGGTGCCACAGAGAAACTGAAAGATGAGCAGAGCTGTGTATGTAGGCAGCACAGGATTGCTAAATGTGTATTTAGTTGTAGAGTATTGCTGTAAACAACAGTTCAGAAATAGTTCAGCTGTTTACAATAAATTATTCTAGAGCGCTAGAGATGTAAGAATTGAAATTAGTATATGGGACATCATATATGTTTAAAATGAGTTGTTAATGGCTATGATTTGTCATTTACATTACATTTACTCATTTGGGTAACACTTTTGTCCAAAGCGACTTGCAGTGAATGCAAGGTATACATATTTTTATCAGTATTTGTATTCCCTAGGAACCTTTGCGCTGCTAATGCTACGCTACCAGTTGAGCTACAGGAGCACTGTGATTTGCCAGTGTGCCTGTTGTTCAATGCAAAGGTGATGTGATACATCCAAACTTCACTCAACAGTCAATAACAAAAGTCCAACTGTGTCTCTTCAGGAGCTATCTGAGGAGAAAGAACGCACTCTAAAGCAGCTAAGAGAGAAACGCCAGGATGCTACCGAAACAAGACGTGATCATCAGGCCTCTTTAGACTCCCAGTATCCTGAGGTGCAGCTTCAGGGAACCCTGCGGCAAATTGAGGAACGGATGAGGAACCTGCTTAAAGAGAAGGAACAGGCAGAAGAAAGGTGAAAAAATCAATTTCTATGTGACTAATGACCTTTTCCATTTGAAGTTCTTGAATGGTCGAGCAAAAGTTCACTTCATAAGAGATTTATGTTCTGAAAGAGCATTTGTTTGGCACAGAGCACCATTCATGTGTAGAGCCATTGTCTGACCTGACCTGGAGCTAAGTAAATGGACTGTTTAGACCACAACAATGGAAATGTGCATTGATCACCAAATAAGCCAGTCGATTGGTCAGACACAGTAGTTACTGAGGCACAAAAGACAGAGAGTGGATTGACTAGCGGATATAAATGACCTCAAATTCAGGAAATGTATAAAAGGTGACTCTGCTGTATGGACCATTACACAATGGTCAAATGCTTTCATAATACAACAAGTTTTATCATTCTAATTTATTTCCAATTCATTCCAATTTAGTGTTTTTACTTACTAAAAGAAAGTTGTCAAAATCAATGTCATTGTTTGTATGAAATTAATTGTGTAGCTACCGTATTTCAGTCTAAAAAACTTTACTAATTATATTGGCAGTATTTAAAATAACCTGCTACATTTTTCAAAATGCACAGTATATGTCTGAAATGTGCTGTGTACTAAATCCTTTAACACAATGCAGTGGACTTTTAATGAGACTAATGAATAAATAATGACTTTTAAGCTGATTTTTAAATGAAATCAACACTGATTTAAAATGAAAACTAAGCATGTTCATTTCTAACATTAAAACTTTGTTTTTGCACACTTGAAAACATAGCTAGGTAAAGTGTGCAGTATGTGGGTATACTGGTATGTACATCAGTTCTGAAAACTGAAAAATAATTTTATTACTTATCAACTGATAAGTTGATTAAAATTGTAATAATTTCATTACAAAATGAAAAACGTTTTTACAGCAAGAACAGCGAGCAGAGAATAAGCTTCTGAAGACAGTATCTCTGGCACACTAATGCACAGATCACACCACAAATCGTTCTCGTTTAGTCGCTAGTTGTCATGTTAGTTCTCTCTGTCGCCCTCTGCAGGCTGAAAGAAAAAGAACTGCGGGCAAAAGTTCTGCAGGAGGAAAGAGAGTTTTATTCCTCTCAAGCTTGCACACTCCAGCAGTCCCTGACACAGCTCACAGCAGACAAACAGCACACCGAGGAGGAGCTGAAGGTAAGAGCTAATGTGCCTTGAAATGGAAAAACACAATAGAGAATATAACTATGGAGAGAAACAGTAAACACAGCTAGTTTTGCAGAGTCATATGCTGTAAATTCTGTTGCAGATCATTGATTAGATGGTAGGAACAGTAAGAAACAACACTGTAGTTATATTGCTTTAGTGCCCATTAACTATGTTTAGGAGTGCTATTTGTTATATAGGAGTGCTGTGCTATTTTTCCTTTAAATTGTAAAGAAATATTTCAACCGGAAATTAACATTTGGAAATTTACTTTTTATTTTAGTGTCTTTGAAAGTTTGGAATGTCGTGTGGGTGAATAAATGATGGAAAATTGTTTTGGGGTGAACTATCCCTTTAAATGTATAATGGGGGCAGTTGTGCTCTACTGGTTAAGGAGTCGGGCTTGTAATCAGTAGGTTGCTGGTTCGATTCCAACACCGGCAGATAGCAAGGCACCTAACCCCTGATTGCTCCCCGGGCACTGCAGGGATAGCTGCCCACTGCTCCGGGTGTGTGTGTGTGTTCACTCCTCACATGGATGGGTTAAATGCAGAGGTCACATTTCGGTTATGGGCAACCGTAACTGACAAACACGTCACATTCACTTTCACTTCACTTAATAACACAGGGACACATTTAAATAAAGTGTAACCAGATTCTGCATTTACTGAAGCTCATGTCATTCCAATCTTGTACGCTGACAAAAGGAAATATTTTCAGGAATATCCATGCTGCTGGTCATACATGCCAACCCATATTAATCACAGCTGTAACAAAAAACACACATGGTCCATATGAGTAATGAAGTCATAGTTTTTTGTGCAGATGCACAGAAACAGACTGAAATTAAAGATTTAAGTCATAATTCACTGAAATCATCCTGACTGCCAAAGCTCTAAAATCTCATTTGTGTCCAAGCTCAGATTCCAAAAACGATGCAATGATGCGTCAATCCAGGTTTAATTATGCCAAATGGTTTTTGCATGTGGAGATGCAGTCAAGCTAAAATTAAAATTAAATAATGATATATTAGTTATTGTATAAAAAAATCCTGAATTAGCACATTATATATTTTATGTTATTCTATAGTGTTTGTTTTGCTGTTTTTGGAGCCTAAAAACATGGTTAATATGAACTTTCCATTTATGGAAAAGAGCCACGTAAAGAGTCTACGAAAATTATTTTGCGTTCCACACAGTAAATAACAGCAAACAGATCAGAACCGAAACAGCTTCTTTAATATATACAGCAATATCAGGTTACATGCAGCAAAACCTCTCACATCAGCTTTTCTGCATCTTCAGATGAGCATATCTTTCATCATTATGTTACTCACAGTGATATAAAATCAATTTAAATTCTATAAATGCCCATGTCTTCTTCCTCCTCCACACCTTGCATGTCTACAGAGTAACTCTCTTATACATCTCAGACTCTCATAATCCACATTATACGATATATTGTTGGAGTGTGTTCCTGCTTTTGTGTGTTGGTTAGGCTGAGATGGAGTCTCGTGTGGAACTGGAGCGTAGGTTGAAATTGGCAGAGGAGGCCTTACAAGATTTAGAACAGGGTCTGAATGCAATAGAACACACTCATGAGAGAGATGAAAGAATGAGAGGAGATGTCGGCCATCTTCGCAGTGAGTTCACTCAATAAATACATCACATGAGCCGATACTATGTGGGATATAATCTTAAGAATTTCAATTTCAAGATTTTTATATAATAAATATGTGTATTTTATATAATATGAAGAATTATTTTAAAATAAAATATGGCTTATATTAAAATATACTATTAAACTTGTAGTCTTTCTGTAGCTGCTAACTTTTTTCCTTAAAACTCAATAATATAAACGTCATAAAAAGTTCTGTGAAAATATGTTATTCATGCCTTAAAATAGCTTCAATGTGAACACAAAGCAGTAGAGAGTTTTGCAAGTGGTAGTCCTTATTTAGAAATGGCAAAACAACACCTAGTTATTATAATATATACTGTGGGCAAACCTGAATCTTATGTTTATATATGGTCTATCATCCATATTATGTAAATTTACTTTACAGGTCAATTATTAATTAAGAGGTTAAGATTTAAATTTACTTAGTAGTTTAATATTTTAAATGGTTCTGCCTTGTTGTAATGATACATTTCTCCTCTCAACAAATTCCTACCTTTACATGAACATTAAGTTGTGCTTTGTGCTCCCAGAATTCTTTGAGGAATGTATCTGTGCTGCAGAGATTGAGGCCAAATTACCAGCTATCATGAAGAATGCGGTGTATTTGCATAAAGCCGCTGCTCGTCGAATCAAGAGCTGCCGTATTCAGAGAAGGGCTTCCAGGCAGCACTGGTGTAAGTGTTACGCGGATGCACACGCTCCACACATTAAAACATTATGACATTCGGTAATATCTGGTTAATAGCAACTTCATATTGAGCTGACACATGCAAAGGTATTCGGGGAAACTCCAATTGACTGTAAATGCAAAGTTAAATTGAATTGCATAAGTTAAATAACTCAATTTTCCCTGTGTGTAGTAAAGCACTCGCAATCGTTTGCCTCCTCACACGGCGAGGCTCACGGCACGGAGGAGCTGAGAGAAACCGCTCGCCGCCTGACTTCAGACAGCTGTTTGAGACAGCGGGCGTGTAAGATCATCACCCGACAAGAGCCCGTTCAGTCTGACGACTAACAATACAGACCTCCATATGGAAGGATTTTGTCATCCTGGTTTCTGTGTGTAAAGTTTTAAAGATTTAAAAACAGAGGAAATCTGGTGTACTAACGGACTACATCTGGATTCCTTCTAAATTTACAATAAACTGTAGAATAATATAACTAGAAAATATAAATATATGTGTCACAAAAATATGCTTTTAATAATAGCATTTAAGTCAGAATAAAAATAAAATCTTATTTATTAACAACACAGGGGTCTTGTAAACACCATTTGCAATCTATAAAAAATGTGCTGAAATGAATGAAACCAAAGTCCTTTACATAAAAAAATGAGATTGACACAACCTATTAAACAAAATTTGAAATTTATTTTTAAGTACAGTATGCCATCTTGGGTCTTAAGTAAAACATCACCCTGCATGTCCTTTTAACAAACTGCATATTTTTTTGCAGTACAGGTCCTTTTCAGAAAATTAGCATATTGTGATAAAGTTTATTATTTTCTGTAATGTACTGATAAACATTAGACTTTCATATATTTTAGATTCATTACACACAACTGAAGTAGTTCAAGCCTTTTATTGTTTTAATATTGATG
>JBAJNP010005469.1:0-28975 GCA_036877545.1 Yasuhikotakia modesta
CAACAACACTTTCTTTTATGACATCCAAAAATCATGCATTTAATAATTTAGATTTAAAAAATGCATGTTAGGGTTTGTTAGGATTCATCTTCAGTAATTCACTTTAGACAGAAGCAATTAAAGAATTGATTTTAAAATGTAAATCCTAGATTTTGAATACAACCCCTGAGAATTTTCACTGATCCGCAGTTTTCAGCCAAAATGAGTCTCATTAACTCACCAAACAAAGAAGCTACACATTCATATTGAGCACAATATACATAACTGTCCTCAAACAAAACTCTCATCAATAATCATCAATGCTGAAAGCAACAGAGTGTGATGTATAGCACACCTTCTGTCAGCCCAAACTCTGCAGTAAACTGAAGTCACACTGACAGACGTCCATTTTCAAGAAGAAAAAACTGTTTCACCATTAGTTGATTTGAGCGGCTGGTTTCTGAGGCATTTACAGTTCTTCCTCTGACGTGAGGCTGACTTCAGGACAGATGGAGACAGGAATGACATCACTTAAGGGATTGAGGGAGAGAGAAAGAGTCCATCTTCTTCCTCCCTCTCAAGACACTCCGTCTCTCATCAGCAAAGGAAAAGATCAAAGAAAGTTCATTTCAATATCCTGTATTTTCATATCAAAGGGTTTAATGGCTTTTGTTCGTTCCAGTGAGGGAGTTACGTCCATAACGCTCATTCAACAGGTGCTGTGGATGAAGAGTGAAGGTCAAATCACAGTTCCAACGCTTCTTCTCACAGCACTTCTTCCTGTCAAAAACTCCTGTTTTCTTCTCTGCATAATCCTGAAAATGTTCATCTGGGAGCAGAACATTTCAGAAGTCGGGTGGCACTCTAATTTGCAGGATTATGGTTTTACACGTTACGGTAGAGTCATGGTGGGTGAACATGAACTACAAATGAAAAGCAAAACTGTTTAATTTGGAAGTAGCTTGAATCGATTTAGTCTGTAATATTTAGCTAATTAGTAGAAGTTTCCTCTCAACAATCGAATCCTGCAAAACTTCTTCAGATTTAAGATGCCTGAAGGAGAATGTGAGCTGACTCATCAGAACATCAGTGACTGTGTTGTAAATGAGTTTTTCTCAAACAGATGGGACTCATTTTAATAATACTGATTCATACGTGACTGTCAGCAGTAAGAAGTGTTTTACCATCCAATCTATCCACATAGAGTCAGTATATCACCTAACTTAGTGTGGCAGAGTTCAGCTACAGACCTGATACACCTCACCGCCTGTAGCCTGCAGAGGTTCTGACCAGCTTCAGGTGTGATGACTGTGGTTGAAGCTGAACTCTGCAGGTCACTGACTCTCCAGGAACAACGTTATATAATCACTATAAGCACTATAATCACTGTGGACATCATAGCAACATTCTAGTTTCCAGTGGAAACGAGTAATATATGTATTTAACCTATTCAATTTGAATACAGCAGGTACTGGTTTACTCTTTCAAATTCAGTAAACTTCTAAACAAAACTGTATACTGGCCTAACTGAGATGATTTCCTTCTTGAAAGTGGCAATATGATATCTACTCTCTCTCTCTCTCTCACTACCCAACACAGAGACTTTCATGCAGGAAATCTGATTGGCTCCTGCTGGCTGGTTATTACATTTGTTTGCAAATTTCAAACCTATTTTTATCTTACTGTACCTCTCATTTCTTTTCCATTCCATGATTCCTCATTTGTTGTGCCTCTAAAACAACTTTTCAGCTGACGTCAACTAGGCCATGCAAGAATTAGTTTTTGTTAACATAACCAACAGCCAAATAACTATTTAGTCATTGTGTTAGACTACAGCTTTCTCAAACTCCTGCTCACAGTTATGCAGTAAGTTAATGAGTCAGTTCATTTTAATAGAACACATAATAATGTTGAAGAAGTGTTACCATTGAGATACGCTGAGATGCCCTCAGCTGAACGTTATCTCCAGCCTTCATTTCCCAGCTTTCAGTGTTGAATAATCTGTCATTCTGAAAACACATCACATTATATAATGCTGCTTTAACATAAACTACATTGTGCAGAACTAAATAAAAAAGCAGTAAATTCTGAAAGGAAATGGCTTTAATTTGACTAATACAAGTTCTTTTATTATGAATATTTGTGATCATTAGGAGTTGACAGAACTGAGCACAGACGCATTTAATATACTTCAACACACACACACTGATACAGTCTACAGATGTGAACAGACCCCACTGGTCATGTGATCAAATCTATAGTATAGGTCAAAGGTTAGTGAAAGTACAATGAAAAGACAATTACACACCTATACAGCCCCTTTAAACTGTGTGTGTGTGTGTGTGTGTGGCTGAGAGAGAGCAGGAGAGAGAGACATTGGCATTCTCTATACATTGTCCCAGACAAGGGTAGGATCAATCTGAATGTGAGGTGAGCAGAATCTAAAACGTCTCAGCTTTACTTATGAATATTAATTGGATGATGTGACAGTCATCCATTAGTGCTAAACCAAGGAGGTGGAGCTGTCTGTCAGTATCCCCCCTCACCTCAGCTCCAATGAAACCTGCATGTAAATGTGAGAGTGGATCTGAAGAACAACAGTGTGAGCAGAACACTCCACCAAAACAAAATCAACACTCAGACTAATAATGTGTGTCTGTCTTACAGGGGCTCAAATCAACTGTATGATGAGACAGGCTGTATGCTAGCAGTTAGCAGAACAGTATTTCTGACAGACTGAAGTGTTCTTGAGGTTTAATGTCACATGGTCACTGTTAACATGACATTTCACGCCGTTAATGTTTCTTTATTCTCCTGTTTCCACACTGGAGAAGATCTCAGATATATCTGCAATGGGAATCAACAAAACCTCTGAATAAAGTGATGATGTAGGAAAAACAGATGAATATTTTCACTCATAATTAAAACTTCAATAATGATCAAAACCTGCTGCTCTGATTCCTTGATCTTCCTCTGATCTTTGTCTTGTTGTGGGAAATAAGGAGTGAAACAGGAAGTTTGACCTGCGCACGCTTGAATTATTATTTTATTTCATCTTATTATTTGAATTTATTATAATGGAATAATATAGTGATAGTTGTGCTTTATTAGAACTCATTGTGTTTCTTGGCTCTAAACTCAATTAAATGCGTGAACAAATTAAAACTTATTTAGCGTGAATTATTTTATTGAATTTTAATTAAATGGGATTAAGCTGTTATTTGAGTCTTTTAGAGCTCTGCTTTCCCAGAAGGCTGCTGTGTCTGTCAATCCGTCCCAGGTTTCTCCTTTATTCCCCACAAAAGATGTTGAACCATATTTCTGTTGGATATTAAATGATCTTTCTTGGAAAAGCGCTCCGACTGAAGCCTCATATCCGTACGGATCCCCTCCTTCTCTCGACCTTTCAAACTATTTTAAGAAGCAATAAAAGCAGTTTGTTTAACGGTTCACTTACATTTGTAAATGCGATTCATTTACCGCAGCAGAACTTGATATGATTGAATTTTTCAGATTGACGGGTCATCAGTCAAAATCTTGTGAAAGTAAAACTCCAGCCCCAACAAAGCTGCTAGTTATTGCGCTCAATAACTCTGTCCCCATCCTCTGAATCCTAAAACATCTCTGTGAGAGATGGGAGAAAGACTCCAGCCATTTGCTTGTTTCATAAATGATTCAGTAAGCAGTGGGAGTCATCCAGACTCTTTAAATGCTGAACCACGCTGCATGTCAAGGGCTTTGCGCCTTCTATTATTAATAAAGAAAGTTAGCTTGAATACCCGACACCAGAGGATTACTGGCCATACAGGGGCAATCTCTCTCTCTCTCTCTCTCTCTCTCCCTCTCTCTCTCTCTTACTCACTCACTCACTCACTCACTCCCTCTCTCCCTCTCTCTCTCTCTCTCTCTCTCACTCACTCACTCACTCACTCACTCCCTCTCTCCCTCTCTCTCTCTCTTTCTCTCTCTCTCCCTCTGTGTGTCATTTGTTTATGTCGTGCTTCCCCTCGTTTGCCGTTTTATTCCAGTCATGTTGGAATGGTTGTATTTGAGGTAACGGCACACACGGCTGTAATGCCAAATAAAAAAACTTTGACTTTCCACTCTATCGATTGATGAATTATATTGAAAGCAAATTGGTATTGATGAAAATTAAATGCAGTTCATTAAAAGAGATCATTAGACGCTGAATGAGCGTATTGAGGATCAGTGGTTATGTTTGAAATTAAATGCTAGCTTTGAATTGATCACATTTATGCAATCAGGGTGTCAATTATTCAAGAGTCGTGATAAAAACAAATTAATATGGATCATAGAAAGTTGATGTATATAAAATACAGAATATGGTTTTGCATTTTACATTACTGCACAGCTGTAAAAACTTATTTAGTTTGTGAGACAACAGCCTGAAACAATCAAACTACTGCACATACTGAAGCAGAGTACAGTACAATACAGTACAGTACAGTAGAGTACAGTACAATACAGTACAGTAGAGTACAGTACAATACAATACAGTACAGTAGAGTACAGTACAGTAGAGTACAGTAGAGTACAGTACAATACAGTACATTTCCCATCAGTCTTGGCAGCATATAAATAATACAGCAGACAGTTGCATCAGTTCTCTAATGAACATCCCTCGCTCATTACTTTAATGAACTTTGCTGCTAAAAATAAAACTTCCGCTTGTTGTCAGGAAGTAAAAAACAGAAATATAAAGCTCAGCTATTTCTCCCTGACTGAAATCACCTGACGCACATCACAGCATAATTATGATTGCCAAACCTGCAAGCAGGAACTTCCCGCGAGAACCTGAAGGCAACATAAGGACCTAAACCCGGATATTTTCCCACCTAATTGTGCAAATAGTTCTCATTCATCACAAAGCAGCAGAACTTGTGCTGTTATTTATTTAGGTGTAACAGCTCTCTGTGTTATGTTGAGGGTTCTTCAGAGCTTAAACCCAACCATAATCTCTCGCTCTCTGCCTTCCGCATCGCTTCCCTCAACATCCAATGAAAATGTTGCTCTGATTAAGTCTGACCCAGGGAACTGTCCCTAATTAGCTTTGCTAAACTTTACATTACAGTCATAAATCAGCGGGCCTGTGTTATTCTTCCGGGGAGAAAATGTAAATTTTGTTCTTTATCGTATTCATCATTCTGCTAAAACAACAACAGAGTCTGACACGTTATTTAAATACGAGTTGGTCACATAAACAGTGCAGCTGGATAAATTGTGGGGAGAAACTCTGGTAATGCAGCAGAGAGCAGAGCGTCTTATTAAAGGAGAAGAACGATGGTCCCTCAGGAATGACCTTATTATTGAAGAGTCTACAGACTGAATGCTGTGAAGGTAAAGACACTAGCAGTCGTGTGCGGACGAGGTGAAGCAGAAACACATGTAATGTCACACTGCACATATCTACACACTCTTTCTGCTGAATGAAGAGAATGATGTCATGAGCTCATGTGACAGTGAGCCCTGCAGCATCTTATTCTCCATGTTTACACTGAAAGGCACATTTCTCATCTAGTGTTACACACAACATCTTCACACACTCTAAAGAAAATATAATGATATATGTTGGAACAGGCCACTGCTTTACTCACCTGTATCTGTGGTTCTGTGTGGTTTGTGCAGCACTGTTCTGCTGTATCTGTGGTTCTGTGTGGTTTGTGCAGCACTGTTCTGCTGTATCTGTGGTTCTGTGTGGTTTGTGCAGCACTGTTCTACTGTATCTGTGGTTCTGTGTGGTTTGTGCAGCACTGTTCTGCTGTATCTGTGGTTCCCAAGTGGTTTTAACAGCCAAACTTCACATTTCCATAACATCTAGTTTCACTGCTTCAATGGTAACCTGTGAGAAAACTGTGTAGAAAAAAACTGCATGAAGTTTCACAACACACAATAATCTGCAGTACACAGTGCATACTACACACTACACTATAAAAAGTACACTATCATACACAAAGACTATATTCTCACACTATATTTACAGATCATAATTAATGTTCAGACAAACACACAGCTGTCTGTATGTCCCTCCATTTACTGACCAGGCTAACTGACTTGAAAGTAATACTGCAGACTGAGCATCTAAACAAACACAAAGGGGTTATAATAATGGAGAAGCGAGTACAGGAAACAGATTTATGTTACATTAAAGAGAGATCTTCACACTTACTGACGCCCTCATGTACACCATCTGTAATTAAAACGCAATGTTTGGGTGTTTGTGAGATTCAGTGAGCAGGTGGTGCCTTTTCCAACACATGGTCTGTTTTAAAACCTATAGAATCAACATAAACACAATCTCAATGAGTTAACCTCTCTACTATTATTTATCAATTTAAAGTAAAGGACACACATATATGTGTGTGTCTGTGAGCATGTGTGTGTGTGTGTATATAATATGACCTGCTACATCATTCTATCATGAAATCCATCCAATTAGCTCAGACTTGCATCATCAAGGCTGTTAATGTAATTAATCAAAATTAGTGGTGCAGAAATGAGAAGCTACTGGGACGTTACATAACTGTCATGTTCAGGACAGCTGTGTCTGAAGTGTCATGAACAATTATAAAACACAGCCCCAGCACCACCGACTGCAACATCCTGCCGGAATAAAGTTCTCCGGCCTCTGTTTAATCTCCTCCAGTAACTTTCATCCAATGTCACGAGAGAAGAGCTGCGTGACCTCATAACTGCTGCAGTTCTCCTGGAGGCTAATGGCACAATGCTGACGGCTCATGTCCTTCCTGTCACACTTATTGAGCAGCTCAACCCTTCACTGCTGCCGGCCTTCCCCCAGAACCCTCAACACATCACACATCACAGCCCATCACAGCCCATCACAGCCATGACCTGCACGCAAAACCTCTATTTGAAGCTGAAGTATATAATTTATCACACTTATATTTGTAGACTCCCTCTAGTTTGTATGACAAGAAGATGAACTCAACACATGCCAGTCATATACAGATCTTAACTGCATTTGTTTGTTTCCTGCATAATTACATTTTTCCAGCAATAACGTTTTACCTCCTCATGACATATTCCCCCATAATTACAGCGGCTGCAGGAGGAGGAGGAGAGGTTTATTGCGGTCATTCAGGTTGCACAGCAGTCCTAAACAAATCCAAGTAATTCTTAACAAACCCTGTAGAGTTACTGTAGGATCTCATTTCCATTCAATTATTCTGGTCATTTGCACGACCTTAATGTGGCGATGAGCAAAAACTAAACTCTCACCGAGTCATTTACATTTGCATTGAGGGTAAATGTTTGCAGAACTGCAGTCATCAGCAGACTGAACATCTACTGCAGTGGAACTCCATCCAGCCTCTGAAGAGCTCAGCTCCACCCCAAATAAACATCTCAGCTCAGATGGAGGTTCTTCAAAATCACCTGAAAAACAGACAGATGCGTTTGACACCTTTAGTCTATCAGATCACTGCAAGGAAAACAATCAAATTCCTCTGAGAAATACAAGTATTTATATTTGTGTTTACAGATCTGAACCAGAACAGTTCTGCGCTCTGCACCGGTGGCCCACCTATAACCAATGTTGACTGCGTGGTTAACAACATTTCCTTGTGGACCAACAAACGATTTACAGAAGCAGAGGCCAATAACCACCAATAAACATCATGCTTTGAACTTACAGCCTCAGTAAGTGTCACTCAGATCATATCTGCCTGCCCTCACATTCATATGGTGGATAATATATCCATCACACCCCACTGTCTGTCTTTCTCTGTCCTCTATTAAAACACTTTTTCCTCACTTTTCCACAGTTTTTGCCGGTTGGTCGTCCCTGACTGGGTCGTTACAGAGCCAGTTGTTGTTTTGCTTAATAAAAACTTCATTCATTTAAAGAGCTTCATATCTGCAGCACAGCAGAGCTTGTGCTCTCTGGATGTCAGCTTCACTGTTTTTAACTCCAGAACATAAAGGCAGAACCTCATTCAAATGTATTTCATAAAGAAGAGCTTCAATGATTCACTGCAGAACTCAATAAAAAGGTGGAGAGGACAGACGAACACGCTGAGAAAAAAAGTCAATAGGGCAGAACTGTAAAAAAAGAAATTCCCAAACTGTAAAAGACAGTTTTTAAAATGATTATCAATATGTTTTATAAGACTCTGGCTCACATATCTTTTATTTTTCTTTTTAGACAAAGCAGATAGAATTCGATACTGGCAAAAATATAGTGATGTATTTAAAAGATAATTTTTCATGCTCTGAGGGAAACATATAAGCTATTCTTAGCACGTAGCCGCGAGCACAGACTGGCAGTTTAATCGACTGTGGAATCTAACGTGAAAATAGATTAAATACTATAGTAATACTGCAATTAGCCCTTCAGAGGTGAGAAACTACAGAAAATGTATTGTAAAGATGAAAATGAGCAGTGAAATATATTTACATAAAAATGTTAAATTAATTGTAAGAAAGTGTAACTATAATTGTGCACCAAAATGCAAACAGAGAGAAAATGACTGCAGCAATCTTATGTTCATTAGATGCTGAATCCTCAGGTTTACTAAATCTCCTGCTTTAGAGCATCAGTAAAATATTAGTGTAAATAAAGGTTCACAAACTATTAAATCTAAGCGAAACTAACTAAACCAACAAACTGAAACGCAGGGTTTGTTCTGAGAACAGCCCTGTGTTTAAACATTCCCTCCAGCTGGTCTGATCTTTCAAGATGTCATCAGACTGTGAGGTGGTCTGGCTTACGGCCACCTTCTGTGGAATGAAGACGTCAGCGTGAGCGTCTGGTCTGCTGCTGGACTCGCTACATCCGCCAGACCTCATTCCTGTACAAACGGAGGTTTGTGGAGGTCATGATTGAGAAGTGGCGTCTTATTACAGCCGGTGACCTTCACTGCGGCCTCTGGCAGCCTCCTCTGTGTTATTCAGTGAGGCCTGACACACGTGAGGGTGCGTGAGGCCGACAGAAGGATGAATAAACCCTTCAGCTGTTTTCCTCATCTTTTCATCGCTAGATGCTGGTGTAGCTGTCAGTCACATTTCATTCCTGTCGCCCAGGGACACGACATGACCAGATTTAGAGAAAACCATGTTTTTATTGGATGAAGACACGCCAATCAGCTTCAAAACCTCAGAATGCTAAAGCTCTTATCATGCACATAACTTCTATCTATGTCCTAATTTAAGAAATATACAAAAACATTTGTTCTTTAAAAAATGTAAGAATCATTTAGTAAAATGATTAAATACCACAGGAAAACACTTGCGTTTCAGTTTCAACACTCTGCAAATAATAAGTTCAGAGGTGTTTCCTTCACTTAACTAAAATGCTTCATACATGAAAAAATTAAAAGTGCTTTTATTAAAAATCATGTAGACTCACATGAGATAAAACATCCAGTCTGTACTCAAATTAATTTGAAACAAGTTTTTTAATGGGTGTGATTATTTCTGAATGAACTCTGCTCTGAAAAACTAACTGTGGGCTGTACTCTGGTGCTTTATATAAAATTACATCATGTAAGGTAAAAAAGCGTCTCTCTGGTCAGGAAGTGAGATTATTTTCCTCTAAGTGTCTGACACAGGTGTCAAAGAGGGTCTCTTTACAGTTAGCTCAGACTGGCCGCAAGCGATGGCCTCTGGTGGACGGCAGCCTGAAACTGAGAATCACTGCTTGACTTTCTGCTCTGTTTTATGTTGTCATCTCAACACCTGTGGCCCTTCAGACTGAGAAAAAACCCTGCAGATTTATTCAATACCTGAAACGGTTTCTTTCACTGTAGAAAAATCCTTCTGGATTGCAGTCAACCAAATGTAACGTATCATGTTTATCTGACTGATTTTATCATTGTATTTATTAACAAAATGATAAACGTTGATCTCAACTTTCAAAAAAGCCTATGCAGCGAAAGAACCTGACATCACTCAGTGCCAATATTATCCACTCTCACACGTTTGTGAGCAGAAAACACAGATTTAATTCAGAAGAAAAACAGAATCAAAACAGTTCCGTAAGCAGGTGGCAAAACTGAAAGCTAATAAACGTGAGTGAAAGGCTTTTTGTTTGTGCTCGTGAGAGCTCTGTGATTTATCTGCAGCTGATAGGAGACAGACTTTATCAGGAAACAGCCGTATTTCAGCCGGCGTGCAGTGACCTGTCTGCTTAACTCTATCTGCTCATCTAGCATGGACTTTATTGGCTAGTTTTAAGACACAAAATGTGTTTTCAAGCTCCTGCGACAGCTGATTCCAATGAGCACAGAACCCAGAGACAGCAGTGGGAGCAATGCCAGTGAACAGAGATCTGTGAGCAAACCTGATGCGGCCACCAAACGACCCCAATGACCTCCGATTCACATCACTGAATGGATTCAATCTTTCAATCTCTCTGTGCCTCTCCCTGAGGAAACCTTGACCAATTCTGCCATCGATGTGGTATTACTGACTGGATCAAACTCAAAAAGTCGCACGGGAGACACAGACAAACAATTCTTGGAAAGCAACTTTTGAACGAGGCCCATTAATTTCCCCTACGGTGGCATCTGGCCACATTCACTAAACGAAAACCACCTAATTCTCTCCTAAACCTCTGAGGTGGACCATCAGCCTGTAAACATCTGGGATGGCGACAGCTCCCACTTGTAAACAGAATTCAGCAGTACTTGACACCAATGGAGAAGCATCTCTTCAGCGCCAGATTCTACACCTGCCTGTTACCTGCGCCAGTCGAAGGACGCCACCAAATCTCTCCGCTCTCCACCTGTCGTACGCCATCAGTCTCAACAGGTGACCAGGGGAATGAAATCTGTTCAAAACACATCTCATTTCGCACCCTGGCTCAGAAGAGCCAAGTCAAGCAGCCTCGAGTAAGTCAGAGAATTCTCTCAGGTAAAACTGTGCGGCAGATGCTAGCAGATGGAGGTGGTACATCATGAATCACTTTCCGGGTTTCTGAGGAACCGAGCACAGGATTTCATTTTTCAAGGGTGGCAGAGTGAGTGACAGGAATTCTTCACCACATTCTGCTTTGACAGTGACCATGAATCAGCTTCAGCGAGCCGGACCTGAGAGGAATATTTGTCAAGTTTCCAATACCTGCTGCATTCAATGGTGATGTTAATGTGACGCGGAGAGAGCCGAGACCGCAGGCGCTTCATCTCCTCACTTTAAAACATCCTGGGGAGAAAAACAGAGGTGACAAACAAGACAACCGCATCAGGACAAAGTGCCAATGTGTCTGGACTGAAGAGAAGGCTTGCCAATTTTAATAAAACACAGGCATTGATCAGTTAATGATCCATCATAAGGAAAAGGAAGCTATTAGCGATACAATAGACCATTAGCAGAGTTTCAACAGAGGCCGCTAATAACAAAGTCGATATTAGCATAGGATTGGTAGCACTGAGATGCTCTGAATGCTCATTTTACTTCTCCTGACCTGATAAATAAATGAGTCGCTCTCAAGTAAACAGTTGCACAGTGGAAAAGGGAATTTGCGGCTCTCGTGAGCAAGCAGCAGTTTCTGCAGTGTTTGTGTAACACCATGACCTCATGAACACGGCGCTAAATTGTGCCACGTCTGCATTACGCTGCGTCTGGAGAACTGCAGGGACCACAGGCATAAATTCCCTGATAGCATCACCTCATGTGAGGAGAACTATGTGAATGTTTGCCTTTATCCTGCTCACAGTTCACATGCTGGTTCTGTCAGTCAGGGGCAAATAAGACGCAGGCCGGTCTGACTGAGGGGTTTTAGTTAAATCACACATTAACATTTTGGCATTGTTTACTACTTCTACATAAAAACAAAAAGGGAATTTATAACTGAACAGACTCGCTGACAGCTGCTGGTCACTGTGTTCCTACGTGATATTAAAAATAGCAGCACAGAGATTCTGCTAAACTTTCCATGGAAAAAAGAAACTCATAACAACTTAGACTGACAAAAAAGTGACAGAATTCCTTTATCACCTCAGTAAAAGTACAGTGGGATCCAGTCTCTAAAAATAAATACACTAAAATAAATCACTGGGGCTGAAAACATTTGGGAAAACTTCCTGAGCACTTTTAGTCAGAGATATAAAAAATAATTCTGACATTTAAAAATGCAAAGTCACAGAGAAGCGCATTTAAAGCAGAGACATTGATTTTTTCATTTAGCCTTGTGACAATGTTAAAGAGTTCAATTAGCTCAGTGGAGCATCTACAGAGAGAGCTTGGACTGAAGGCGGGCCTTCTGGGCTGTTTGGATGTATGTAGAATCCAATCAGATAACCGGGCTTACAGAGGTCCAGTCAGGAAGGTTTACACAGCCTGTGGCTTCAGAGAAATGAATGAATTTAATTGTCACCACTCACTGGGGATTAAATCACAACAGGTGATAGCCGACGGCCCACAGGTCAATTCTGTAGCGGTGTGGGCCAGTAAATAAACAAATATCAGTGTCATGACAAAGTTCCAACTTCATTATCATGAGAAATGAACCAGCAATAGTTTCTCTCTTACATGAGATTAAATGGAGATTTTACTTACAGGAAGTCTCATGCGATTCTCAGTTTCAGTGAAGATCTCGTCTCAGTCTTTGCTCACATGACACTAAAACCCACGATCAGTCCTCAGAGATTCTGAAATGAGCTCAAACATCGTGTCAGACACTGCAAACCCCAAAAATACATGAGATGTGCTATCCACAAGCAATTTGTACTTCATGCTAGCAAATCTCTCATTTCAATCTATTTTTAAGGATTGCTAGAATAAATATTGAAGATAAAGTTTGCACTGCGACACACAGTAGCTATAAAAATCCCCTGGGCTGTGAGAAATCAACCTCTGAGTAATAAAGTCTTTCTGTGGAAGCGACACCAGTAGCAGGGCTGTACCTGTGGACCATGTCTAGCCTTCTGCTGAGGCTTTATAATGAGATGCCTGTCTGTCCCTGAAGCTCTATAAACCGCCACACATTTGTCTCCTGTTTGCACTGTAACGTCAGAGTCCTGCAGCCTGTGCTGTCACAGAGCTGCCTGGATCTATAGACAGATCTGGATATAGATACATTGGTTTGAAGATGCCTGCATGTGCATTTGATTGTCTGGCTGCAATCAGACGCTTCTGTGTTGAGAGACGAACACATGATAAACACAATCCCACAACCGAATCGGACCACCACAGACCACCACAGATGAGGATGGAGGACATCTGCACCACACCAACTGCACACATAATTACAGCAGCCTATGTTGCTTTAAAGGTTTATTATTCATGTTTCTGCTGTTTTCCTGTTGGCAGACACGTTTTTGGCTACTGATAACATTTGCAGGTTGTTTATCTGTGGTGCTGAGCAGCACATACAGTCTCCTCAGCAGACCAGCATCAGATATCTCTTCAGCAGTATAATAACAGTGATGCTTGACTCTCCACGCACCGCTAATTAAACCAAATATCACCCATCTCCTCGTGTTAAGTATTGTTATGTAATTATCTCATTATGGCAGCTGCTTCAATTGATGCAGATTATGGAACAGTGACACTGTAAAATGACATCATATAAAGAGCGAGAGCAGGTTCTCCTACCATTAAACATGGCTGCTGCAGCCCTTTCTGACACCCGCTGTTTCCCCGAGTTCATCACGGCACTAAGGTTCAGATGTCCAGCTGATGTCCACAGACGCTGCTCTGCTTTATCCTGGTTACTTACAGAACAGAACTTGTTACAGCTCCTGTAAACTGAACGTGAAAGAAACAGAAAGAGATAAAAATAGCACCTGTTTCTACAGAAATTGGACGGCATACATTATTGCTTTAAAACTTCCATCAGCGTAAAGTATGTATCTGTCAACTAAAAGTGGTTTCAGAGTTATTGGGGAAATGATTCATAAAGAGAAAAAAGGTGAAGCTTATATATGAGCTTGCAAGTGCAGGAAGTGAAAAGAAATCACAGTTAAATATAACTGGATTCATTCCTCTGGGAGCCATGTTCAATTTTTCATGGCTTCAGCGCATGTCATAACACATCCATATCAAACACGGTTTCATGCATCTTCACGCGTCTGTGTAGAAGCAGAGCGGTAGCTGTTTGTGTACGTGTTGCATTCCAGGAAATATCTCTCTTCAATGCAACAGGAAATCAAAATTGACCCTATTAACTTTTATAATTTTTTGTCTCCTGGCGTACCATTGAGATCGTTTCAACCTTTCCTAAACATACACATAAAACATAAAAGTGTTTTATTGCTTCCTTCCATTTCCTGTGCTGATCTGTTTAAAAGAGAAGCTCTCTGTACTCAAGAGACGTCCAATGAATTGATTTCTTAAGAAGCACTCAAGCATCTGAAACGATGACATGCAGATCTGAATTTAGTGCTTCCGAACAAACAGACTTCATCCTCCACTCACGTCGCCCTCTAGGGTTCGATAAATTCTGAACATGATCATGAATGCTGGTGTTTTGCTGAACTGAACCCTAATGCTGCAGCCAGTCCAAGTGATCAAACGTTCTCCAGACTCTGATCAGAAGCTTCACATCTCATTAAACTGATGCTCCTCAACCCTTCATCACAGAGCTTTAGACCTTCACTCACATCAGGACAGAACCTCTGAAACCTGCAAGTGCTACAGCTTCATAATTTCTCTCCTGAGACTTTCTGCTGAGGATTTAAAGAAACAAAAATTCAAACTTTAAGTCATTCCCATGATATCTGTTTGACTGTTGCCTTCAAGAACACAAACAATGCTTTGCAGGTTTTCATGCATCTTGAAACTGATTGTGAAACTGCATTAGGGAAGATTTCACAAAGCGACTGACTTCAGAAGTAATTTAGCACATTAGTTATATGAGCGACTATAAAACTTAGACGTGATGAATATAAATGAGCTATGAATGGAAAGAGTTTGAAGATGATTGAAAATGTCTGTGTTCTTCAGAAGTCACACAGGTTTGGAATGACGTGAGTAAATGATGTTTCATTGTTGGGTGACTCTAAATGAAGCACAATGTTTCAAGAGCTGCTCCTCCTTCAGAAATAACAAATCACATTATATCCAGTATAATGAACAGACTCTCATCTCTTTACCTGTCGTAACCTGCAGACGATCAGACAGAATCAGGCCTGTTTTACAGTAGATCCTCTGCATATACATTAACATTCATTCTGCAGATTTAGCCAAGTACAGTTCAGACCATAACATGTGCATTCCCTCAATATAAAATTCCCTGAATATCTTTATGAAAACAACAAGCTGTACGTAAACAATGTATATTAAAGAATGTATAATCAAACATATTGTTAAACGTTTTCTATATAAACAGTGAAGAAAAACGTTTGCAACCTTAAATTGTAAATACAAACATGAAACAATTTGCAGGACAAATGATAACATGGATAAACAATTAGAAAAAGTATTTTTTCATCACTTCCTGTTTATCACTCCATACACAAGACAACAGAACACGGCCCGACCCGCTGCACACACACCAGTGACCCGCACACTGAACCCACACCTCGCTTTATCACTAATACAAGTGAGATGTATATATACATATAGATATATAATACATATAGATGTATACATGTCCATATGTTCCTACACTCAACACGTCCATCAGATTAACACCAACAGTGTTTATAGTCAAATTACACATTAACTTATTATTTTAATAAAGCAAAACATTTCAATTTAAAAAAGTATATAAAAATAATCCTCCTGAAAGATGATTTAATGTTTTATTTTCTCAGAGTCAATAACTGTGTCAGCTTTCAGCTGCACTTTCTTTTTGCTGAAGAAAAACATTTGAGTGAAGTTTATTGATTCAAAAACAAATTAAAAACATAGCTGCAAGCAGCAATTACAGGGCCAAGCACAATAAGCCCTTTAGTCCGACCTGCCTAGTTCTCAAAACAAGGTAAAGTCAAGCGCAGCTTCAGTCTGTCAGTCTCAGGTGGGATTTAAACGTTAAATCATTAGAGGAGATGGATATGGACTGAGATGCTGCAGTACCTGATGCTGACAAGCAGCATAGTGAGATGACATCACAAACATCATCCACAGAAAACTAATTAAATAAACACATTGGACACGCTTGTCAAATTAAACACATGTAACCACAATATCAAAACATTAACGCCCGTGTGTCTTAATCTGAGGGATGGAAGCAGCTCGACTCTCCTCAACAACAGACATAAATGAAGCCAGAAGATTCTAAACAACAAGATTTAACAAACAAAGAGCTGTGAGGTACAACAGCTGCAGTAACAAGATTAGAGTAACTGTCTGCCTCATCAAAACCTCCATTCACTAACCCACTCATTACTTATATACAGTAACACACACACACATACACAAAAACACACACGCAAACACACTTACTCATACACACACACACACACACACACACACACACACTCACACACACACAGAGTAAGATTGACCAGGAACCTGTTTCGTGATGGTGGGGGTATTTCCTCCATCACACAGTCTTTCAGGATGTGAGATCTTTGATCAAGAGGAGGAACAAACAGCACAGAGAGATGCTGTATTTGTTATTGTTATTAGCTAATAAAGCAAACGTGTCTTCCTTTGAAATATGTTTGTTTGGGTTCTTGTTGACCTTTTCTGGTTCTTTATGAGATCCACATGAGTTTTCTCTCTGGGAACATTTCTCCTCTCTGGTGTTGGCATTCAGAGGAAGAACAGTGGCGCTTCTAATCACCGAGGCTGAGATGAGCACCTCTCACTCTGTCCACACAAACGCTCGAGGTTTCTCAGAGCCTGGTTTCGTTGCACCAACTAAGCAGGACAGAAAAAGAAGGGGGTCCACATTTGGAAAGAGTATAAAACTGTATCTAAATCCTGTCACTTCCAGCTCTGAATTTCATTAAGGAAACAAACGTTTGCGGGTTCATGTACTCACCGCTGCGCCGTGACGAGGAGAAACTGCGGGTCCAGATAAAGCACTCGGTTTGGAAGATGACTATCAGTGTGGACGGCAATGACAGCTGCTTGGCTCTGGACCCAGTTTTCGGCCCGGTCTTGGTGCCTTTCTGTCAGACTGATTTATCAATCAACACAAACACATTACACACTGCAAAGAGCTAGAAACAGAAGCCTGGAGTAAAAATGAATGTTCTTTTTCTAGAGAGCTTAAATTACAAGAGAGTATGAGATCAGACGAGATGAGCATTCATCTTCCTGACAGGGTCATCTGTTGGAGGGAAGGAAATTAAGCTGTTTGACAAAGATGTATTGGAGCATCAGGTTCATAACTCTGGTTTCTGCCATGACGGTTTCTGTCCGTATGTTGTTATCATGTCCTGGACCCTGTCAGAGGAAGACTCACAAAACATAGCTGTGAAAATTAAAAAGGTAGGAAGCACAGATTCTGTCATGCAATGCCACTTTTACCTGAATCATAAAACAACAAATGAGACAAGCAAACTGATGCGGGTCACATGATCAAAGATAACTAGACAGATAAATCCACACATCACCTTTAGTTCACAGCGTGAAGCGCTGCTCTGGTGTTATAGCAGAATCTCAGCACGGCTCTGATCTGTATGACTGTACTGTGGCATCAGGCCGGTCTGCAGACGCTGCTGCTGGATGGATGGATGGATGGATGGATGAGGTAATTACACATCCTCCCCCATGATAAGAGTGACAGTGACCTTAAACAGACTCCTGAGAATGGAACCGGGTGCGAGGATGGAGAGAGAGGCAGACAAAGAAAGATGAAGGTTTAAAGGACAATAGACAGTTAGAAAAGATGGATGTGAGGAGGGAAGAAAGATAGATGGTTTGGTAGATGCCTAAATGGAAGCACTAACAGATGAATCCCACTGTCTCTCAGCACATGAAACACAGAGTCAGTTCAGAACAAACACACTGAAACCCAGCAGTTCATGTTTCAATGTCCAATCACAGGTGCTGTCAAATCTGACAATGTTGCTTTTTTATGTTTCTAAAACCATCTAATTAACTTTCTAGACAAAACATGATTATGTGACATCATTCTTCGTGGGATAACGCTTCCTTTTCTTATAGATATGTACAGTAATTTCTCTCTTCTGCTATTTATTGTGCTGTATTTTGTTTAACCTGGAGCGAAAAGACATTTCATGTCCAGCAATATTTCTGTCATAAAAAGCAAAAAATACGAACCCAGCAGCCAATTGTGTCCTGTGTGCGAATCTCATGTTAACCTAAATCATTCGTCACTTATCATCCACACATCACGGTTAAAACATGCTGTAACGCCACACATCTCACCATGTGATCTGTGCTTCCAGAAAACTGAGCAGTCATGCTCCACAGATGTCCTCAGATCTGAGTTCTTCTGCTCAGAGCACGTGTGAGGAACAGTAGAGCTCTACAGACTGGAGAGGACAAATGTGCATGAGGACATAAAGTGGCACTTTCCTCTAATCTAAACCCAGAGCACTTCAGGATATCTGATTGGAGCAGAGCTCTGGAAATGACCACAGATGATGCCCCATTCACTGCTGTGACACCAGAACACTGTGAACCCAAATCACCCCCAGCAGAGTCCAGTTTGAGACACGCTTCATCTAGACCATAAAACATCAAAATACAGCAGGGCAAACTGGAGTAATAATGTATAACATCTGCACTGCTCATTACATAACTGTCTCATTATAAACTCTTTTGCTCTCTCAGTGACGTGAATGAAATTAGGATCAGAATTAGGCAGAAGTTACACTCCCCTCAGACGCATCCACTGCTGCCCTGTTGTTTAACGGATCGTTTGTTTAATTGAGACAGCAGGGAATGAAACTGGAGCAGGAGGACTGGTGCTTCGGAGGGGAAACACTAAACATTAGATCTGTTCATTTTCAACACCACCCCAGTTAGTGTTCACTGCTTTACACACAGTGTTAAAAACACCAGACTTACAGCAGTCTAATGGGCTCTGTGTTACACATGCACCCTTTTCTCCTGATGGATTCTAAATGCAAACTAAAGAGTTACTAGAGATTGTTGTTAACACACATGAATACATTTAAACACTTAAATTAATAAAGTCATGAAGACTCTCAGATTTACATCTCATTACCCAATCAAAAGCCAGAGATTAAAATATTCATTTAACCATTTTCCATCCAAATATTTAATGCTTGAATTCTATACATTAAATTTTAAGCACAGTGCAAGACATTATTGAGATCTCTTCTGAAGCTTTAAAGGAGACGCAAGTGAGTTTTCAAAATTCTTGAAAAGCAAAAGTCTCTGTTGGTGCTCCAGTTAATCTGACTGGTGACTTGAGAAAACTGTAAAATTGCCCTGATCTAACCGGTGGGTTTTCTTTTCGTATGTGTGAATTCAGTGTGGTGGGAAATTAAGACTCACAGAGAATATTTGGGTTTTTGAAATGTGCTAATTAGCATTAGGCAGAGTTGGGGACGCTTTCATTTCGTGAAAGTCATTTTGTTCAGTTGTACACAATAAATCTAAAACAGAGCCCCGAGGAACATCAGAAATAAAATCAGTTTCCTTAGGGTGGCAGTCGTCCAATAAAAACTAATTATCCAAATAAAGTCCATAAATGATGAATAACTTTGCCAGGAAGAGCAAATCACGTCTGATGTTCTGCCGTGTGGTCAGAATTATTTTCTAACCCATATGATTGAGCACTTAGTATGCCATCACTTTAAAGTATGTGTTTTACATTTAGTTACAGCTTTTGAATTCTTATTAAAAATATACCATCAAATTACCAAGATGTTTATTGTGCATCTTTAGTCTATGAAGTCTCCAGAACCGAACAAATACTTTAAACATCAGTCATATAAACGGGATAATAGCAGGACAACACTGTCGCCTTTCCTCCTTCCTATTAACTGCTCATTACAATCACAGGCTGTGTTATCAGCAGATGTAATAGAGCGACCACACAACTGATTGTCTCATAATTCAGGGGCTTGGTACAAACTAGTTTGTATCATTATGGCCAAAACAAATGATAAATTCATCTCACTCCCAGATGACTTCATTTCAAGGGCCTGTGTTTTTTTCTCCACAAGTGTTAAATTAACACCAGCGACGACCGAACAGATGAATCCTATAAAAGAAAAGAATAAATTACATGATCTAATTGTGTGTCATTACCAGCAAACAAAGAGCAAAAAGCAACAGGGCTGATGTAGCAGCGTAAAGGTTGCGGTTCAAACAGCATCTGGGTAACATGGAACATGCGCTTCAAATCTAATTTCTCATGAAAGTTTCCCAAAAACTCCTGCATGTGGTTTGATGCAATTAGCGATTCACCCCACGACACACAGCGAAGACCCACCCGAGGGCTTGAGAAATATCAACACTCTCATCTTAAAATGCGCTTAAAATCTCGCCATGCATTTTGATTGCATAATTATGATAAATGGTTCCAGCAGTAACACACAGTTAGCGCTCGCTCTTGCTGTCCTCCACATACTTTTCATTCTTTCCAACACTTTATCTGGTGTGAGAAATAAAATTTATGATGGCCGACAGCGCGCTCACACGCTAACCAAGATAACAGTTATTAAAAACTACTGCAGAAGGAAAAGATTTTGAACAAATAACGTTTGGTGGTTTCCTCACACAATGATACCGTGCAGGTATGCTAACACCAACAGTTTATATACTGCTAACACAATTTAACCATTTCATTTGGCTAGGTGTCCATCAAAGAGAGCTGTCAGAAGGAATTTAGTCATGTTAGATAACAGTAAACATCACAATTTATTCTTAACAATGCTCACAGTTTCAAGACGCTCAATTTGCCTTGCTAATTTGCCACCATAACTAGTTTAGAAATTCCGCTGCAGTCGGCTGAACGGCGGTTTAGCTTCATAGCTCATTCCCAGAGAAGCTGGTCTGTATTAAAGGACGCTGCCTGCCTCCCTTTTAATCGATATGATTTATTTACGATCAGTCACTCATTAGAGCGCGACAGATGCTCGCAATAAACTAAGTGAATTTCATGAAATCATTTTCTCTGACTCTCTCTCTGAGACTATTGACTGCAGTGCATCAGAATCACATGAAACACAGACTGTAAGATAAAACACATGGACATATATATTTTAACCTTTTATTTTCCTCAAAAGTCTGTTTCTTTCAATAAAATAGACAGTGTGTCAGTTTCATTATATATGTTCTA
Organism: Yasuhikotakia modesta; assembly: GCA_036877545.1. Taxonomy (NCBI): domain Eukaryota; kingdom Metazoa; phylum Chordata; class Actinopteri; order Cypriniformes; family Botiidae; genus Yasuhikotakia; species Yasuhikotakia modesta. Next base: position 21,134 of record JBAJNP010005469.1, read on the forward strand.
GCTTAAAGGACAGAAATCAAACATCTGTCATTGTTTACTGTTCAAATCTTTATGAGGTTATTGTTCTGTGGAACGTAAAATGAGACGTATCAAATCTCTTCTGCGATCTTTCCTTTACAAGACAGCTTCAAAAAGGACAAAACAGACTGTTAAAGAAACCTTCATGATGTCTGTACTATACTGATACTGCGTTTCACACAAACAGAGCGACTGGTCTGTTCATCAGACAGATCTATCGCTGTGCTTTCTGAAGATGACATGAGTAAACAATGAAGACGTTTTATTCTGGGGTATTTATAGCACACATATCTATTCAGAGCTTCACACAAGCAGCCCTTCAATCTGAATACCTGCATGAGACTCGTGAAGTTAAACTGTGTGTGTGTCATTAGTCAGAGAGGAGGCAGCGCGCCAATACCCAAACGCATTTACGATCACCGATGAGTTATTCTGCTCATTAAAATAAGCATTATTCAGAACCGGAGAATTCAATAGCATTCCACAGCCCTAGCTTAACATAATGAGCCGACAATTAGACACAAACGCTATGAATCTCATGAATGTAAATGCTATTGTTTTTATTTTTTTAAAGACTCATTTAATAGTTCAACACTCGAAGACAACAGCGGCTGTTGACTAATGTACCAGTCCTTCAATGACAGAATAAGTGGCTATGTAAAGATTTCCTGGCCGCAGACAGTCACTTAACTAAATAAATAAACCAATTGGTGTGCAGAAATATGGTGCTTACAGTACGCCATCATTAATATAATAACACACTTCAAGAAGACAGTTTAGCTGCTGCATTAGTTAATAATAACAGTGACCAAAGATTTACTGCCTCAATATAAGGAGTCGCCTGGTCACACGTCTTAAAAGGTTAAAACAAAAATACAGAAGCCGACAAATTACTGCTGTGTAACAAAACAAATTAAAAATGTGAATAAATTCTCTCTTTTACACTCTGAAAAATTATTCACTTTGTGTTTTTTCTTTAACACTGTTATTTTCAAGAGCACTCATCATTTCTTATAGTGCTTTCACAATCCTGCAAGATCATACGCAAAGACATTAAAAATACTCATCATACAAAATGTATTAGATGCTTAGAATCTGAACACTGCAGAGAACAATGCAGAGTAGTTTATATAACGTCCATCTAACGTTAGTAGACACTGAGAAAAAGCTGAATGTTAGCAAATGATGCACTTGCTCCGACACCTTGAGCTGTTACGCTCATTCATGTGGTGCGCGTTTGAATCTGGCTTGCAACATTTCACAATCCACCCCTCCCTGTCATTTCTCCACTGTCCTGCCTCCCTCCAGCATGAGGTGTAACACAGCTCTTCACTCACACTTAGGTTCCACTACTTAGCAAACCTGTTTTTTCTGCTTTTCTTTGTTTATGTTGAGTGATTTATAACACATGAGCGTGTGAAGGACACAGAAGTGTGTGAAGTTCAGCCAGTGGTCTGTTCTGCTGCCCTGAGCTTCACAACACAAACCAAACTTTTCTGCATTAAAGATGATATAACATCAGTAAGCTTTACATCCTGGGACGAGTCGACCAGATAACGTATGCACCTTAGAGGCCCATGAAAGATCTCAAATCAAAGCAGAAGAGAACCGTCTTACAAGATCTTTAAGTCTGTATTTATGTGATTCTGCAGTTGAAGGTGAATCTCAGTTGCTTTAATATAAAAGAGCAGAGAGAGCCCCACTCAGAGTTTACCTCTCCATTCGCTCAAGGATCAATAGAACATCAGATCACATCTCCCCACCGTCTGCCGGACTGTGACATGGAGAGATGAAGATTCCTGAAGGAGAAGATTCAGATGTGTGGAGACAGACAGCATGATTATCCTGAGGGAGAGAAGAATAAATGTTCTTTGAATTACAGCAGTTCATGTTTGAGTAAGATTTACACACAAACTTCTGTGTTTTAGAAGCTAAAACCCTTCTAAAGCTTCATGAAGAGAAACAGAAAAACAGAAGAACAGGAGAAAACACTTCAAGTCAGTCACAATCTCTCTCGATTCATGTTGTCATGAAAAAGATGGTGCTTCCATTAAAATGATACTGCAGGTGAAAGTAATGTAAGCTGGTAATTATTACAATCATAACATGCATTGTAATGGAATGAGCTGAAGTGAAAGCTGAGGCAGATTTTCATTCAGCGTGTTGTTGTAACTGGGTGACACTCGTTCTCTCTCACTCCACTAAAAACAGGTATAAACTTCATTGTATCCAACAGGCTGCAGGGTTTTGTTGACGAACGATTGCAGTCAGACATGTGCAGTCGGCAAACGGCATGAATCAGCGGCTGGGATAAGATTATGAGTGAGTGATTCACTTCACAGAAGAACTCGGTTGAGAGATAAATATACCTCCACACCATTAGCCCTGCATTACAGTCGGAAAAACTCCATTTCATTTCACACAAAGAAAAAAGACACGGCACAGAGATACGCTGCACAAAACCAATCCTTAAAGTGAACGTCAGGGTATTTATAGCCCCCCGCAGCACTAATTCCACCAGCATCAGTATCTCCGCTTGTCTTTGTGAAACATGATGTATTGAAGTGTAAAGACGGGGAGCTGTGTTCTGTCACGCTGCGACTGTGAAGCTCCTGCAAGACTTCTGCAGGCATGAGGTGAGGAGATTAGATGAGGGGGAAACTTCCTTTTAAACACTAGATATAGCAGAAAAAGTCCTTCTGGAGCTCGTATGATTACCTGAGGAAGAAGAAATGGCTCATTACTTCCTCAACAGAGATCAAATGAAAGGTTGTCTATGTAGAACTGCCCCCATACACACCTCTGTGACTCTCACCATCCTGTTCTCAAGTGATGACAGATGATGTATTTTGGTGACTGTAACTTTAAGAGCATGCCTGATGGTTTAGCTAATGCTAGTGGGGCTAAAAACAGCATGAACATTTATTATCACTCCTCCAAATGAATGTGAATATAAAACAGCATATGGAACTATTCATTATATTTGTAAAGCAGTTTTGATATATAAAATCTACATATATCATATATATATATATATATATATATATATCATAAATCTGCTCACCTGACTGCAGAACAGCATATTTTCAATAATCTCACCATCTTTCCTGTTTCAGACTCTTCTCAACATCACATCCTCTCTTTCATCAACACACAGAGAACGAGAGAGAGAGCTGGTTTGAGGCGATTCTGAGCACATGAGAAGATTGAGTTGCGTTGGTTAGAAGGAAAAGAAATTTTAGTTCCAAGTAAACTTCACCCCCCTTGATCAATCCCTGTGCTCTGTGATCACAACTTTTCCTCAAATGGCTTTAATTACACTGTATCTTCTCTGCATCTCACTCAATGCTCAATGCTTTCATTTGAGCATGTATTTATGCCTGTGACTCAAAGAAACTTCACAGGAGCCAATAAGTGCTGCGGGTGTAAAACTGTGAAGAGACTCGTTCAAGCTCAGTTTTATTAACATCACGAGTCAAGCATTTGGCCTCAGATCTCACGCAAGCCACATACAGCGCAAGCGAAACTGGATTGTTTCTGAGTGTTAGACTGAGCGCAGGTGGATTAACAGACTGTACATTACAGTCTACAGACTGTGGCTGCTAAAGCCATATAAGAGCCATGCCAACTGTGATCGGTCACTTTTCAATTCATCCATTCTTATGTTTCCTTTTTACTTGTGATGCTAAGATAATCACAGAACAAACCTCCCTGGGATCAGATGCGATGGCTGGTCCTTACAGGCAGCTAATAAATCTGACCTTTAACTCAACAGAAGTCAAAGCAGACAGAGATTCACAGCCGACGGAGCGTCATATTAGAGTTTTCAAGTCAAGCCTGTAACACTGATCTGCTGTAAACTACCTTTCTTGTGTTAAATCTCAATTTCACTCAGCTCAAACTTCTTACAGACATACAGACATAACCTACAGACTCACAGTCTAACACCAAACGCTGACCTGCTACCAAATTAATCTTTGACTCTTGAGGCTCAGTATGGATTTTTATGTTCATATTTAGGGTTAGACAAATGTCTAAAAATCTATAACATATATAACAGTTTCTCAGTCACAACAATCTGCACTGAAGTGTCTTCATTTCAAATGGAAATGCCATTCACTGATTTGAATTTCTTAGGACTGTAAACACTTTTTATAAACAAATTTCAAACAGAGGGGAAACAAGAAACAGAAAGACATGTTTCATTAGTCAATCGATACAGAAACGCTTCCCAAACCAAGTTCCAATCAAATTCATAACTTACGCATCTGTTGCACTAATGGTTTGCTCAATATGTTTTAATGCCTTTTGCAATTGCATTGTAAGTAATTTACTGGGTAATTAGGAAGATGAATTATTAATGGAAGCTGTTTGTAGCCTGTGGGCGTTTCCCGTCATTCATTCCCACAAATGACTTTACCCATAATTCCTTGCATGTAAACATTAAAGAAGCGCAGGTTTCTCCAGGGTGGCACATGCTAATGTTAAAAAACACACATGCTAAAAAACAACATATCTGGCTATTACTTTCTGGAGTTAAAATAAAAGTTTTGCTTTAATTTTTTTTAAGAATTAAATATTGACTTCAGAAAGTAACAGCAGATGATAGAACTAAATAATGAGCATTTAAAGGAATGTGTGCAACGACCTGTAATTCTCCTGAGTGAAACATCTCACACACCATCTCTCCAGGTCTGACACGTGTCATTCTCTGAGAACTGACATCATCATGTCTTTACTCTGCAGGAAGAACAAATGCAGACCTTTCACTTCATGGTTTTGTGCAACACTGCAGTCAATCTGCATAAACGGTTGCGATGCCTGGTGGGACGTCATCTGCTGGGACACAGTTTACAGAGGTCACAAGTGTAATGACAATATTTACAGTGTGAGTTGAGAGACAGCACAGCGGGGAACTTCATTCTCAGACATGACACTGTTAAAACAGAGCAGGTTAAAGAGACTGAGGGGAAAAACTATTTATATGTAAATATAACTTCTCAAATACAAATGTTTTATTTCTCCATCTTCAACCCTTACGTGAAGAATGAAGGTAAACAAACGTCTGTTTTGGCAGAGCCTGTACAAACACAACAGCACACAACACATTAGCACAACTGACCACATTAACATGTGACTTCATTGCCGCTTAAAGGGACAGTGTGTCTGAAATATTAACACTCATCATTCACTCACACTCATGTCCATCCAGATGTTTGCTCTTCTGTAAAGTTTGTGATTGACAGCCTCAGTCACTTTCACTGCATGAAGAAAAAGAGCAGCGTCAATATTACCCTCAAATTCTCCTCCTGTATGTTATATAAAAACAATCATTACATTAAGACATGAGGTGATTAAATGATAACAGAATTTTCTTTGGGGAACTAGTGAATTATTTGACAGTATATCATAAGAAGAAAGTTTTTCACCACAGAGGAGCAACCAGATTCAGACAGCTTGAGTCTGTGACCACCTTCAGTCCAACGATACTGAAATAAAGAGAGATTCCTGTGCTCAGGTAACCAGCATTAACACAGTATTTAATTAGTTAACACAGTATTTAATTAAAACCATTAAAGGAATTTACATTCAAATCTACCCTGACTTCTGTTAGCCTCTATTCATTCATGATACAGGCTTGTGTATTTTACTAAAACAGAAAGTCATTGCCTTTGGCTTCTGTACAACATATAAATTAAACATGAGGCAGGAATCTGATGCTGTACATAAGCACAGCACTATTGATGTCTGTCTAGACAATGTCAACATGAATTTCAGCTGTTCTCAGAGCACACAGTCAGCCTCTCGCCAAAACATGAAACACAAGTATTTGCTGCTAAACGACAAAAAAACTTCATCAGAACGATATTCTAATACGGATGCTAATGCATCACTAATTATCATTGTGACATCAGATCCTAAAATATTTCTGTTTTGTTTTTTTCATCTGACTTCTCATTTTTTAAGTGTGTTTTCAGTTTGTTGTCTGACAGATGTTTGGTAGTGTTGTGTTGTGTTCATTGAGCTCTTTACTGGACACATTAACTCTGTATCAAATCTTAATGAGCTGCAGTCAGCACAGCATCTGAAGACATCACAAGCTCACGACAGGACGGCTGTTTCAGACGCTAGCTAGCAACAGTGCAAAGCAAAGTTATCCCAGAATGCATTGCAACATTGCATCTCAGCCCCAAAAGAAACATCCATTATACATCTATAAATCCATTCCACCCGAAAAATGACCAATATAAAAATGACCAATATTACTAGTTGGATCTAATAAAATGGTACTTTATTGAATATGTGTTAGAATATGAAGTAGATTTTAAATGAGGTTTTATTTGCGTTATGTTGGTGTGTATGTGAGCAGTGTGGATAAAAGCTCATTAAACTGTGGGACAGATTTATTGAGTAAAAGCAGGTCAATGCAGTGTAAACAGAACCGGCCACAGGTCACAGAGTCCTGAACCGACACTGAGAGAGACAGAGGGACTTTACAGCACTGACAGAATGACATATAAATAATAACACACCTAAGCAATGTAAACCAGCCTAAGATGGTACAATGGTTTAAACTGGTCTCTCAGTCACTCAAACTGGTTTTTCTGGTCACTGATGAACCCAATCCATTGTAAACTGCACAAAACCCATCTAAACTCATTTAAGACCAGCTGGTTTAGGGTTAAACATTTCATAAGCTATTGTCCTGTTGCTGTGGGATTCACCTGAGAGTCAATCACACCGTCATGTGAGTGAAAAATGAGTGTTTATGTAAAACAATAAGAGTTTCTGTAAAAAATGAGTGTTTCTGTAAAGGTTGTGCAGCAAAATCAGGCACAACTGACTGAAGTTAACAGCCAACTAACAACTTGATAACAGTCGGGGGTGTCGTGTTGTTAAAAATCTGCCTTCCCTCAGTGGGTGTGTAACTCTCACCGATCAAGAATAGAGGAGGTGTGACAAAATTCTCTCTAATTCTAGGTTATGTTCTCAGTGCTCAATTCTGACAGAAAATCAACACAAAGCTCATCAAAACACAAACAAAACTCTCACACACATAAAAACTGCTGAGACGATCAAAACAGAATGACACTGATGCAAAGCATATATCCATGTGTTTCATGTGAGACTCAGTAAAATAAAGATTAGGATTAAACCAACACTGTTCAGCTGCTGGAAAACAGTTACAAAACACAAGCAGTGAGGAACGGCCATTTGCAGTGCTGCTGATGTCACTGAGGCGAGTGCTCACTATTGTTTTTATGGTTGCCAAGGACAGGAGAAATGCCCCACCAACCAATCATCACATTTTCCTAGTACAACAATGAGAGAAGTGTTGCTGATATGATCTCTGAATATCTTTGAGGTAGATGACATCACCTAACTCACACACGGCCGCAGCTGGTGTTTCAGAGACGTTTATCTGCATAAAGAGCTGTGAAGGACACGTTTAGATGACAACACGTATCCCTGTGTAAAAGCATCATGTTTAATCTCTGATTTCTTACACACACACACGGTTTACGGGATGATTTTTATATTAAGCTAATCAAATTTTCTAACCGCTTCTTCTAAACCACCTCTAAACCTAGCAACATTAAAATAAAAACATTTAATACATTTCTAAGCAATTTGGTTTATGAGGACACAGGAAGTGTGCTTGTAAACCATGTTTACATTGTTAAACACGTCATTATCCCTCTTTGTGTCCTTGTAAACCACACCCACCAGTACACACACACCAGTACACACACACACCAGTACACCCACACACACACCCACCAGTACACACACACACCCACCCACACCAGTACACACCAGTAC